>JAULKM010157936.1:0-16664 GCA_032355605.1 Rubia tinctorum
GCATGAATCGGGTTATAAATTTTATAATTATTACATGTTGCATAATAAAAGTTTAATATTGCAACTAAGACTTTTTATCTTTTATTATTGTAATTAAACCCGTCTTTCCATAAGGTTATGGAAAGACGGTCTTTCCCAAGATTTTGCCTAATATAAAAAACCTCATCCGTCGTGGGATGGATTCAAATTTTTTTTTAAAAAAAGTGTGTTCTTAATTTGTGCAAAAATGTGCCATATTATTGATGTCAGAACCTTGGAGCTTTAGATGAAAACCCAGATGAACTTGTTCAGTTGTTCTTGTCATGCTCTGTCGCAATTTTCCTGGAGCGCACCAGTATTGATGAGAAACTCTGCAGCCTTGTTGACAATTATTCTTACTTTGTCTTTCACGATTGGCGTGAAGGGAAAAAAATGAAAATTCAGCATTAATCTACATTGGGATTATTCTTCCTTCTTATTATTCCCTCCATTTTTTCTAGTTTGGCGCCACAATTTTTTAGTTCATCAGTACCAATTCAAGCTGCAATTTAATTATTCATTTAGTCAAATTTTTTTAACTTTGACCATGAAATAGAATTAGGATACAAGTATAAATAATATTGTGTGATACTTTGTTAGATTCGTTATAACATATATTTTCAAAATATTAACTGTTCACAAGTTGTAATTATCATTAATGAGAGATATTAAGGATAAAAAATTTCAAGTCAATTGTCAAAAGTCAAAGTGTACAGCTTGAATTGGGACAGAGAGAATATTTGTCTTGGGTGACGTTTTCCTTTTATTTTCATTTTTACATTCTTTTATCTGAGGAAATCTTGTTAGACCGATTAATGTGGTTAGATCAATTATAAAAAACCTCATGTTAAAAATTTTAAGGTTGGAATATAATTGTTTACACAAAGTTTTATTTTAAATCGACTAACAGTCAGACAAGATCATTTTATAATTGATATAATTAATTGGATAATTTGATGTTTGTCTTTACTGATTAAGACGAGGTTTCTGTATCTTTGATTTTTTTTAAATGTACCGCAATGTATAAATAAATATAATTTGACCCTAAAAATTTTTAAGACAAGGTTTTTCATGAAAGGTCTAACTGTTAGTTGGTGTAATATAAAACCTTCTCAATTATTTATACTTAGTAAGTCGGAGTAGGTTAAAATTTGTAAATCATTTACCTCATTTCAATAAATTAAAACAAATATCAAATCACCCTACTAATCATTACTAATTATAAAATGATTTCGTCAGTTAGTCGATCAAAAACAAAATTTTGTACTTTTATTTTCGTGATTCATTTCAAAAATAATTATGACATTAAGGACTTGTGTATATTTTACAACTTAACCACTCAATAGAGAGTAATATTAATGAATATATATATATATATATATATATTATTTTTTCTAATTAACAAATATTTAAAATAAATTATATGGATTATAAATAGTTCACATAAACACAAAATTTTGATTTAGACTGACTAATCGTTAGACAATGTTATTTTTATAACTCAAGTAATTAATGAGTTGATTTGGTGTTTTTTGCTTTTTTTTTTTTGCAATGAGGTTTATATAACTTTGAAAGACTTTTTAAATGCATCGCAATGTATAAATATTTATAATTTGACCATGGATATTTATAAACACAATATTTTGATTGAGACCGACTAATCGTTAGACGAGTCTATTTTTATAATTCATGTATTTAATGAGTTGATTTGGTTTTTTTTTGCAACGAGATTTATATAACTTTGAAAGACTTTTAAAATGCATCACAATGTATAAACATTTATAATTTGGCCTATGTTATTGAAAATAGTTTTTTCATGATTGATCTAACTATTAGTTGGTTTAACATGAGACTTTCTCCATTAAAATTTTATAAAAGGGAAATATGTGAAAAAGACCATATCTTGTTTTTTTGGAAGTGCCAAAACAATCCCGAAATCTTCGTAGGTGCCAAAATGACTCTGCAATTTTGTTATGAACTAGATATAATGGTAACATTAAACGAATATTTAGGGTTGTTTCAACACATTTTATAAACACTTATTCAACACTTTTCATGAATAACTCAAGGTTGTTTCGATACATTTGCAAAATACATTCTCTTATGCAATATTGTGGGTTATTAGTATTTGATTACTATATTATAAATATTTTAATTTACAAATAATAGTATTAAAAATAAAAATTCTGCATATTTATATATATATATAATGCAGATTCATAGTATTCTATGAGTACGGTATAACAATTGTAAAAAATAAAATTGGCAATCATATAATTGAATTTAAATATTTATCTTCAGATTTTAATTTAGATCCAACTTATAATTATATGTACATGATATAAAATCTTGATGTACAATGTACTGTTTTACTTTAAAAATCAATAATTTAATTATAAAATAAATTTATTACTCCCTCATTCTCAGCCCAATACGCACATCTTTTTGTCAACTTGCTCAAAACACGTTTGATCATATAAGCTACATAAATTTAAATACGTAATATTAATTAAATAATAGTATATATTATTATATACAATATTATAAATTCTCATATTAATTCAGTTAAAAGCAATACTTTACGTTATGACAAACTCTTGTGTGAGACGGTCTCGCAGCGAGACCAGGGGTTAATTTATAAATAATAGATACTTAATTTAGAATGGGTATTAATTATAATTTTCAAAAATTTTAAGGACTGAATTGTAAATATTTTAAATCTAACCCGACCCTAACTATTCATCATCTCTTCGTCTCCCTCATTCGTTCCTTTTCTTTCTCTCTCAAAACATTGCTCGTTTCTCTCTAACAAATCGCTCTTGTTTTCCCCTTTTTCGGCGAGTTAGGTTTGCTATTCTGATCGCGATTCAGTAATGTTATCTGATTGCGGTGTAAAATAGGAATCAGGTCTTGTTTCATGTGAGTGTACTCGGAGTTTCTGGTCCGATTTGTGGAGTTTCTTCCATGTTTGCTTGCTAATCAGTTCGTTCTTCATCAGGTAATTCCGACGAACCAATTTTTGTGTTTTCGCCCGATATTTTTTACTTTTAGTCGATTTATTGTTTAATAAGCATTTTGTCGCTGTTTTCTTAGCTTTCTGTTCATTTTTTTTTGTAGTATTACTCTTTTCGCTTGGAATTTTTTATTGTACTTCATCAGTTAATTTCGACTCTGATAGTTTTCATATATTAGTTGTTCATTAGGTTTTCATTGATGTGGATTGTATTTGACTGTATTATTTTTCATCTTTATCGTTTTGCAGATGTCTAAGAAAGGAGGTCGTGTTGAATCTGTTAGTCTAGATGAAACTGTGTTGAAAATTGCAAAATCATACTCACAGCCTTCAGCTTCTTCGAATGTTGCTTTAAAGGAGAAGAGGAAGAATTCATCTTTTCAAGGTTTGTTGCTTCTTTTATTGTATGGCGGGAATATTTGAATTTATTAGTTTTTATTTTTTGTCTTCTGGGGTTTAAATTGATGTTTTACTGTTTGCATATGATGTTTCAAGGTTCTCAACTTACTTTCTTTCTTGTTTATGTAATGCTTTTATTAATTGCTTTCCTGGAAGTGTGTTATGCATGCAGTTCTTATTATTTGTATTTTATATTGTTATTTCTTGATTTTTAAACTTACAGTGTTTCTATTGTAATTTTCAGTAAGAGTGATGATTTAAGTATGTTAGTTGATGTATTTCACTATCTCTAGTTTTATTTGATGCTTTTATGTTTTGATTTGATGATACAACTATGCCATTTCACTTTACTATTCCTGTACAGATGTTGCTTTGTACTGTCTGGTTCTATAAGTGATCATGGTGTCAGTGTTTGCTAGTATGTTTTAGTTATTTCTATATGATGGTTTATGCGAGGTACAGTACCTATGTCAGTGGCATTTGGGAATTGGTATCTTTTTGCCATGCCTTTATAGGAACAGGGCATTAATCTAAGTACAAATCAGGAAGTGTTTGCTCAGTTGTTTTTGGTAAATGAGTACTGTTTTCAAGCCTTTTTACTTACTATAGCAGGGGTCATACTTTACTTTGTTTCTATTTCTCTCTGGATTGAGGGGTTATTGGATTTGAACTGTTTAAATTAGCATACTTCATTTGTATATTATAGGCTACTGCATATATTATGTGATAGTCTTCTTTGTTGATTTGTGCTTGGCTAACTATTTGTAGAATGTTGCAATCTTTTCTGGTGATAGAGTGGTAGTTTTATTTCATCAGTTTTGCTAGTACCAGTATGGCAGTAACAGTTGTAGTTATGTTGTAGTGAATTACACATTTACATTTTGTATGTGCACATTGTTTGTCCTTTTTTCAGAATGACGTTAAGTTTTTCAATGATATTTTACATTTTTTAAAAGATCATTTGCTTTATTTAAACTGAGTTTTTAATTGATGTTTCTGACTTTTTGTTAATATTAATATGTATGTATGTGTGACTTTTTGTTCTGTTTATTATGTTTTTTTAGATTGTGTTGGTCTTGTCAGAAAATCCGATAGGATTCGTGGTCTGACGACTCCCACGTTAACTGCAGATATTTTTTATCTGTATATTTCTGTTGTCTGTTTTTTTTAAAATTAATGTTTTGGTATTCCTTTAGCCCCGAGTCCAAGAAATGTGAAGAAAAAAAAGTAGCTGAGGTGCCTATCCCAGGCTCTGATGCTTCTGTCCCTAAAGAAAATATCCGAAAGAGGCGTGTAAAACAAACTGCTGTTAAAAGGGTTAAACTGATGAGCAGTAAGGCTAAAGATCTCGTTGAGCGTGACATTGGTTCTGACGGCAAATGTATTATTTAAATATAAATTATGTGTTTTATTATCTGATTGTTTATTAATTTAATGCTACTTATTTTAAATATCTCTTGATGTTTCATGTTTTTTTAGATGAGGGTGATAGCAAAGTTGATTCCAGCCAAGTCGCATCTATTTCAATTGACAAAGCCACTGGTAATATTTATTCTTTTGATTTATTTTTCAGTTAATATTTTATTAATAACTCTTTACCTTTTCCTAATACGGCTTGATTTTTCATATAATTCAGGTGAGGGTGTCAGTTAATTATCTGCTGAGCCTGAAAAAAAATCTGCTAAGAAGGATAAAATAGTTTTCATTTTTCATACTTCTTTTTCTGATTATTGATGTTTCATTAATTACATTTTACCTTTTACCACCGTTGTTTGATGATTCATACAATTCAGGTGATGATGCTAGTTAAGTTTCTGCTCAACCTTTAAAATATACAAAGAAAGGTAAAATAGTTTTCCTTTTTTATGCTTCTTTTTCTGATTATTGATGTTTCATTAATTACACTTTACCTTTTACCACTGTTGTTTGATGTTTCATACAATTTAGGTGATGATGCTAGTCAAGTTTCTGCCCAACCTTCAAAATCTGTTAAGAAGGGTAAAATATTTTTCCATTTTCATACTCCTTTTTCTGATTATTGATGTTTCATTAATTACACTTTACCTTTTACCATTGTTGTTTGATGTTTCATACAATGCAGGTGATGATGCTAGTCAAGTTTCTGCCCAGCCTTCAAAATCTGATAAGAAGGGTAAAAATAGTTTTCCCTTTTAATAATTTATTTCTTATTTTTGATGTTTTATGTTTTGCTTCTTCCTATTTAATAATTTGATTTTGATGTATTATTTTTTCCTTATTTCTGTTTAGTAATTTTCTCATGATATTTTAATATATCTATAGGTGTTGCTGCTGAAAATGTTTCTTCAGCTGCAAAGAAGCTCCGGTCAAAGATTCTTTTAAAATCTATGTTGATTGATGTTGGAGTGACGGATCTTTTATCTAGTATTTTTTTGTGCCCTTATATTTTAAATTACCAATTCTCTTTATATTTTTGTGTTACACCTTTATTTAAATGTGTCTTTATTCTTTTGGTTTGTAGATGAGATCTTTAGTATTTCCCCTTCTCAATCTCAAACACTTGATGGTCTGATTGATGATGAATAGGAGACAAGTGATCAGGTGTCTGAAGATGAACATGGCTCTGAATATGATCACAGTTCGGACAGTGAAGATGAGGAAGTAGGTGATGTCGGGGAAGGTGGAAAAGGTGAGAGTGAATCTAACAAGGAGGAGGAGGAAGTCAGAGAAAATTCTGATGAAGGTGAAGAATCTGACAAGGAGGAGGATTCCGAGAAAGTTGTTGATGTTTCACAAGAAGCTGGTGGCGTTAATGGTAGTAAGTGTGATAGTGAGGAGAAATCTGATGATGATGATGAGAACAAATCAGCTAGTGAGGAGAAGCGTGGTGATTCTGATGAAGAAGATGATGATGATGATGCTGACGTTAGGTCGGATGAGAAGGAGGATAACTGTGATGATTCTTATGAAGACGTTGATGATGCTGGTGGAGAGTATGATGATTCAGATGAGAAAGGTTGCAAGGTTGTTGCTATAAGTAAGAGGGTCAGAGAGGAGGGTGGAGAGGATGGTAAAGGGAAAGGGAAATTTGTTGTAAATAAAAGGGTTAGAGAGGAGGGTGGAGGACTTGTGAAGTCCAAAGTTCCAAAGGTAGTCAATAATGCATCAAAGTGTATATATATATGTTTTTAATTCTTTTTATAGTTTTAAAATATGTTTCATCTTTTTTATTGTTGCTTATTTAGTTTTTAAATTTTTTTAGCTCGAAGAGGGGCTACTCTACGAAGTGTAGCCCTGATAATATTGTAAAGCTTGTGAAATCATTGACTGATGGGCAGATCAGGTCATTTATAGAGATTGGGTTTGAAGGATTATTGAAGATTAATCTTGGTATTCTGCATATTACTAAGGATGATGTTTATGATGCAATGTGTGTTCCTATAAGTGACACTGAGGTTGTAGAAGTTAATAATTCTGGTAAGGGGGAGAATAGGTACATGGAATTGAGGCATAAATGGAAGATGGAACTTGGGGCTGATAAACATGATAATATACCATGTGATAGGTTGCTGGGTAAATTTTCTTTGTTTACTAAGGGAGGTGATTATTTTAAGAAGTACTTTTTGATGTATGTGTTGTGTAGTTTCTTTAGTCCTACGTCTAGAAGTACTGCTGATTTCAAGTTGTTGAGGGTTGTGGAAAATGTGAATGAGATCAGGAACTTGGATTGGTGTGGGTTTGTGCTAAAAACGTTTTGTTATGCTGTTGAGAGGTATAAAAATCGGCCATTTGATGCTGTAAATGGTTGTGTTTTTTTGCCTTTGATCTGTTATCTTTATCGATTTACATTTTAAGGAGTCCCGTTGCCGACTTCCCTTCCTTTAGTCCAAAACTTTGATGATAAGAAGTTTAAGGTCATGAGTAAGTCTAATGGTAGTGCTGGTTTTTATGCTTGTTTGATGAGTGGTAGTGTGTTTCCTTTGACTTCGATGGGAAAGTTAAAGTGTGTAGGTTCAGGAACAGGCCATGGCACTGCCCGCAGTACCTCTCATTTTGTAGTGTTGGGGATTCCTGATGATTTACCCTCTGATGAGAAGATTCTCGCTGAAGCTCCTTCTGTAGGTTTTTTATTTATATTATGTTTGTTGTTTTTTAGATGATGGTTTAATTCATGAGCAATAATGTTTTTTTGTGTGTGTAGGATGTTGTTGAGCGTCTATGAGGTTTTCCCGTAACATTGAAATTGTTACCAGATCTTGTGTGGCTGAGATGATGAGGCTGGGTGAGAAAGATCCAGCTCCTACCCAAGATACTGTTCCTGCAGTTTCTATTCCTGTGTGTTCACAAGAATATTTAGCGATGGTCTCTTTGATCATATTGATAAAATTATCAAGAAGTTGGTGAAGAAGTACACACCTGAAGTACCAACATTGAAGACTGGAGCAGAACCTTCTTTCGACCTTGGGATTGAGAGCTTTGAGGACATAGGAGGAGTTGCTGGTTCTTGTGGTGTTGTAACTGAGAAGAAGGGTGCTAAAACCGTTTAGAAGATGGGTGGAAAAGCTGCTAAGTCATCGAAGGGATCGAAGAAGAACTACTCCCTCTGTCCCTCTAATTGTGTCTTATTTCCTCTTTTTACACTATTCATTGATGATTTCTTAATTTTAATATCTTAAATTATGTATTACAATAAATTATAAAATTTATATATTTTAAAAATGTGTTTTAAGATGAATGTAGTAATATATCACAAAATAATTTTCATATTTATATATTAATTTTTTTACAATTCAAACAATATCAACTTTATTGATGAATAGTGACATGAGACACAATAAGAGGGACGGAGGGAGTAGTAATTTTTTAAGGATGTGATGAACTTGTGTTTGTGGATGATGTTTTAAGTAATTTCAATTGATATTTTAGTGTTGTTGGGTTTGGATGTTTTCTGGATGTTTTGGATTATTTTAAATATTTGATGTCTAAGTTTAGGTGATTCTCAAATTGTGGTTGGAATTTGACAATTGGTTTTTGGATTCTGTTTTGAAGTTGACTTTTTAAAGTAATTCAGTGACAATAATTCAGTTTTGGAATTTGGAATTTTCTGTTTTGGAATTTGACAATTAGTTTTTGGATTCTGTTTTGGATTCTGTTTTGAATGACTTTTTAAAGTAATTCAGTGTTGATAATAATGATTATTTTTTATGCTTCCAACTCTCATTAGTCTATTTTTAGAGTTTTTTTCATCAATGATTACGTATAAAACATTACGTTTAAAAATTAGAACATCAAAATTTTAGTAGTTTAGTTTATTAGTAAAAGATGTCACTTTTTGTCCACTGTAACTTTTGGTATACTGAATGTAAAGTCCTAATAAAATGATCATTACATATCTGTAAGTCATCACAATTATAAGTTAAAACATCATATTCCTGTAAATAAATGCAGGAAACTTATAGAAACCAGTAAACTTTAAAATGATTCCCATAATTAAAGTTATGTATTTCACTGAGTTGAGCAATAATTTTTAATTCAGAATCCCCACTTCTTAAAAATGTAACATCAAATGAAAGTCATGAAACATCACATAAAATACTGAAACATCAAATTTGTTTTGCAAGTTCAGAACTCATCCTTCATCAACTTTGGTGTTCCCTGATTCAGATGATTTGGGCTTTTGGAGTCTTGGACCCAAACTCCTTCTTCTATGGATTCTTCCTTTCAAGCTTTCCTTTCAAACTCTTACTTTTTCCCTTTGTTTTTGCTCTTTTTGGATCCAGAACTTCAGGAGCACTTTTTGTTGGTGAATCCTTGGCATTGTTTTTGGCTGAATGTTCGTTTTTGCCTTGATCTTTTATTGAAAGCAACTGGCACACTGTAGCTGGATCCCTGTTTAAACCATCCTCAAGTGTTCTACGAGTTTCTCTGTCATCTTCACATTTCAACACTAAATTGTAGTATTTTCTGAGCATCTCATGGCGCCATGGTATCTTACCTTTCATCTTACTGTTGTTCTTGTTGTTTTTTATTGATGCACCTCCAAGTACTCCATTCCATATTTCCTTCTTTGCCATCTTTTTCCATCTCTTGAGTATATAATCTTTAGGTATGGTTGTGATTTTGCACAAGTGGAACACACAGAGGCTATAGAAGCACAACAGCTCAACTTTTTCAAAGTATTTGCATGAACACTTGATCTCCACTTTACCATCTCCGAGTCTATAATAAACCTTCTCTACCTTTGTTTCATTGTTTTCTGGGTTGACTTCATAAACATCTTCATAGCCAATGTTGAATATTTTCTCCACTTTACTCGTCATCGCTAGTTTCCACTTTGTTTCAAAGTCCTTGAAAATTTAAGAGAGTATATCTCCCCAGCTTGCTTCAGCAATCCAGGCCATTCTACTGCTGCTCTTGGTTTTCCTATTGATCCACTATAATCCCTGCATGTCTCCGTGCTTCTCTAACTTTTGATAGATTTTCCAAATATTGCAAAAAAACTGTGTCAAGTTGGTGGTTTTTGAAGCATTTAAGCTGATTGCTTTGTTGGTACTTTCACTACGCTGTGATGACAAAGATCCAGCTCAGATTAAATCCTTTCTTAGTGTAATAAACCACTTATCACGGAGTTTGCACAAGCACTTGACCCATTCTTTGTCCTGCAGCTGGTAGGTTTCAATCATGGAATTCCAGCATCTTTCAAATTCTTCTTCATTTGCAAAACTTTTCAAACAGTGGTCGAATGTCATTCCAAATTCTTCATCACTCTTTACTTTACCATAGTGATTAATTGCGTTCTGTTTTAATTGCTACAAACAGAGTCTGTGTTTTCTATCTTTGAATACCTACGAAACAACAATAATTTCACTACATCTATCATCAACCAGTTTATTTAAAGGGTTATATACTGCTAATGGAACATCAATCCTAAATGTAGGATGGTCATGTTGCAATTTCAAATCCAAAAGAAGTTGTACATATTCCCATGATGGTTTTTGAGGTGTCCTAAATTAGGTTGTATTGATGATTTAGAATATAAAATTATTGACATCACCAGTCACATAATGGTAAGTATTTTTTTAATAAAAAATAGAACATCAACTGAATAACCTAACAGGTTAGAGGTTTTCAGTGAAACATCAACTGAATAATATAACAGGTTAGACCCAATCCAAGACATCATATGATGGAAGATTTAAAACATCATCACTAATATGTAAAAGGTCAAACACAAAACTTGAAACATCAATATTCAAACAGAGCATAGAAATAACTGTTTAATTGCCTTTGATATGGCCAAATCCCGGTCAGTGAATATAATCAGTGAATATAGTCAGTGGTTGTTTTCCTCCCATTGATTTTTTAATACCTCCAACATCCATACAAATTTTCAGCCTTTTCGTCTCCAATAAAAGCGCACCCAAACGTTGCATTGTTCCAGTGATTGTTATCCCAAAAATTGAAGCACAAATGAGATTATACTTGTTTGTCCGATAAGTGGTGTCAAAAATCACAACATCACCATATAGCGTGTAATCTTTTTTTCATAATCGAGTCCCTCCAAAAGAGTGCACTTAGTTTTCCTTCATCATCTAGCTTGACTCTAGAAAAATAGTCTTCTTTGGCAGCAACAAACTGATAAAGCTAGTCTATGACATTCTGAGCATCCCCCCTTTTATAGTGTCCATTATGTACCCATTCGCAAAATTAATGTGATCTGTCATAGTGTGTCCTACATTTTCTTCTCCTTGGGCAACGCATGCTAAATACTTGTAACTTGTTTGAGACCTACCCTTTCCATAGCTTTGATTGCTCTTTCTTTCTCATTTTTAATTCTTCTTTCACTACCTTAGAGGTATTGCCATTCATATATTGTGTGCTCATGGTTGTGCTCAATGAAGTGGTGCTTGATCCCGATCTGAGCTTTGCATCATGTTCTTATCACTGGAAACTCCTTTGATTTTCTTTTTCTCTTCCCTCATGGTTGTAGGGTAGGTGTGTTTCTAGTTCTTGAAATCGACTTTCCTTCATATGAGCATGTGAAATATTTTTCCCCTAATTACTCCGTGGATTGATTGTCTTGTTGTTGACTTCCTTACACAAAATCCAAGCGCAGTTGCATGTGCTCGATACAGTTTTTCAAGCTCTTCCCAAGTTCTTTCTCTCACTCCTCGTAAACACTCACTTGCATCTATCTCCAATAGATTCGGAAAACCGTCTGGCAGATTCTTCATTTAAATCATAGATCACTCTGTTTGTTTATAAAGTCACATATCAATTCTATCAGTTTCAGGAACAGTTGACTCATGTGCATAAACATCAAACACTTTTATTAAAACATCAACCCATATAATAGAAACATCACATAGAAGTATATGATGGCTAGTTTCTGAATCAGGTGCATAAGCATCAAACATTTTTATTAAAACATCAATCCATAAAATAGAAACATCGCATAGCAGTATATGCATGTCAGATTCTGAATCATATTTCCAATATTTGTTACCCATGCCATCACTGAGCATCTATTTTTATGACTGAGAATGAGGAAATCACATATTCTATTTATAGCATGACACACTAGTTCTAGGAGCCAATATTCACTAAGAATTCACACCAGATACACAAGTATCAAATATTTTCATTAACACGTAACAATTTATTCTAGTCACACTTTGATATAGATCTACAAAATTATCTATATATATACTGGTACAAAGCATAAATTATGAACTTCAAAACACTTGTAAGCTTTTTGAGCTAAAAGATCAGTCGGCGTCAAAATATTCACAAGCAATAGAAGCTAAAACATCCGCAAGCAGATAGAATTAGGTTTTATATAATGATTTCGGTATTTAAAACTCACCTTTTACAGAATTTTGTTCGATTTCATTGATTATGTCGTTCACCACAGTAATTTGTCATTCAATGTTCAAAAGACATGTTGATGAATCTTCAGTTTTTCTATCATTTTCTTCGCACATCAATTGATCTTCTGATCTGAAAAATCAATGAAGGTCAGTTAAATTGATTGTAGATTGTTCAAGAAACCGAATTCACTATGTAATTTTGAGTGACGAACCTGATTTCTTGCTGATCGATGTTGTTCATTGCTTTTTTCGCTCCTAATCGCAGATGCTGAGTATGAGATTTTTGAATCTTTTTCATTGATGGATTACAGTGTTTGAGATTGGTTGAAACACTGATTATTCTTTGGAGGCGTGTTTTTCCGTTGTGCGCCTTCATCAGACGCGTTTTCTTGTCAGGCTTCCTTCTATTATTTTTTTTGCAATTTGCAGGTTCTTCCCTTTTTTTTCCACGCATTTTTTATTTGCACCGGAAAAAATAATTTACGGTCGGACCCCTGCATTTGGTTTGCCTTTTGCCTTAAATTATTGTAAGTCATGGTCTTACAGTAAGACGGTGTTGCAGGAGACGGACTCATTTAAAAAATAGTGGTCAAACGAATTCAATATTAATGAAATAAAAAGAGTAATCCGAATTATGTGATTAACCTTTTTATAATCATCACCATCCTTCTAAAACATAAAATTTAGGCAAGCCCCACACCTTTTATGTGGTCACAATGATTATGCCTTGGCTAACCAGCAAGCTGTTGACAACCGTACACAAATACTCCAATACTGTCAATCTGTCATCTTTTAAAGTCTCTATATTGGATTGTTTAAGCTAAAATCTTCAAATACTGTATATATTTTTTTTAAAATGTAATATTTTAATTTAAAAAATATATATTC
Source organism: Rubia tinctorum (assembly GCA_032355605.1). NCBI lineage: Eukaryota > Viridiplantae > Streptophyta > Magnoliopsida > Gentianales > Rubiaceae > Rubia > Rubia tinctorum. The sequence goes on from JAULKM010157936.1 coordinate 13,168, forward strand.
TACTAAATCTAATTAAATCTTACTTTATGTTTTTAAAATTATATATTAATAAAAATACAATGAATCTAAAAAAGCTTGTTTGATAAGTATTATTATAAATTATAAATTAATAAAATGGGAACAGAGGGATTACAAGAAATTAAATGCATCACTTTCGTTTTAGACATAAATAAATAAAGAGTACATACTACATAATTTTTTTTAAATACTATAAAAAACATAAAATTAATAAGATTAAATAATTAGCTTTACATAGTTGAACAAGCTGGTGGCATATATACGCCGCCGCGTATGAGTAAACAAGAATTATAATACTATTGAGTTCTGGAAAGAGGGGATTCTTAACTTTTATTATTATTGTTTGGCTGATTGTTGATATAAGCAGTAAAGCACTACCAGTCTCATCATTAATGATTATTTATTTTTTTACGATTTTTAGTGATCATCTTTGATCGCCAATAACTCTATTTACACATAACAATTTAACATTTAAAAAATAATATTTTAGAAAATAAATGTTAAGACGAATATAAAAGTATCTCACATAATATTTTTATTATAAATATATTAGCTTATATTTAGAGTTAAAATTTTCCAAATTTAACTTTTAAAAAGTAACATGTCAATAATGATGGGACGGAGGGAGTATATTTTAAAGAAAAAAGGTTAGTATTACTCCCTCTGATTTTCTAACACTGGCCTCGTTTGTCTGCAAAAAAAAATTAAGGTATATTTGACTATCAATAACTTTAATTTCATATAATCACGGATGTCATGTGAAGTGTTTTTGGATTCTCCATAGCAATAATTTTGCATGCATTAAAATGGGGCGTAATTAGTTGTGGATGAAGGGAGTACGAGAAGGGACGGAGGTAGGATACATGTATGGGAGGGGTTGATAATTTTAAAAATAATTTTTTATATATCAGAGAGGGCTGATAAATAATTATTATTTTTAAATCTCTCATATACCTTGTAAATTTCATCTCGGCGAGGGTTGAAACCCCTCCCAGCACCCATCTAGTTCCACCTTTGAGTACGAAGGCATAATTTTTATTAATTCTTCCAATCGCATATTTAATGAGTTGACGGTAAACATAGCTAGATCATACAAAGGTCTAATTCTTTATAATTTATTGTAGATAAATATTTGATGAATTGATGGCGGTTTGATGGAACACAATGGTATACATAATGTTGTTAGAGTAAAGTGCTAAAATAACCATATCTTTTGGATGAAAATGTCAATATAACTCTGCAATTTGAGAAAGTGTCAATCTAATCCTGGACTATGCTGACTTTTAAGTCAACTGTTGTTTAGCCGGAATATTATGAAATGATTATTTTACCCTTGATTTTAAAAAATGATTTTTTTAAAACTTGAAATGACTGAACTACCCTTCATCTTATTTCCCTTTTCTTCTTCGTCCAAAACCTCATTTCCTCTTTCTTCTTTAACGAAAAACGCTGCTGCTCATAACTCTCATTCACCCCTCCTCATCTTCCCTTCCTCATTCACCTCTCCTTGTTTTAGTGGTGATGGATTTTAAATGCAGTAGGCGAGCAGGCGAACTACGGTGTGGGGCGCAGCAACAGAGGCTGACCACCGGTGCAGGATGGAGCGATAGGGGCTCAGCGACTAGGGTTCCGCAACGGTTGTGTTTAATTGAAGGTGGGAGAAGAGCGGTGGGGCTAGGGTTACGCAACAACGTTGTTGGCGTATGCTCGTATTCGTCTCCGTTCTAGGGCTAGGGTTCCGCGGTGGGGCAAGGGTTTTGCAGCGTCTTCGTCTTCGTCCACTGGTGGGCTTTGTCTTTGTCTTTGTCGATGGCGTGGGTGGCGATCCACCACTCTACCGCGGTGGGGTTTAGTCTTCGTTAGCGGCGGGGCAAGAGTTCCGTCTTCGTTAGGGTTTTGGAGGGGCAATGGTTTCACAACTATGGTTCTGCAGTGGTGGGGCGAGGCTTCCTACGGTGGTGGTGTGATGATCGGTGGAGGGCGAGGGCGGAGGGATAGTTGGGATGTGGAGTTGTATTGTAGTGATTTGATTGTTGTTCTTGTGTTTGTAAGTGTATCGAGTTTGCATTTTGTGTTTTTTGGATGATTAGATCTATGTGAAGTACTTTTTAATAATGTACATTTGATAAAACAAGGATTTTTGAGTTGGGATATGTTGTCTATCCACTATGGAGTATTGATTGGATTTTGACAACATTAGTGGCGTTGATCTTTGGCGGATGCCTTTGGAACGCAGATTTAGTGGAATTTAGCTGGGTTTAAGATTTTGATAGGAGTTTGTGAATGGTGATTGAATAACCTGATCTTGGATTTTAGGGGCATAGTTTATTCGTTCTGGAGGTCGATGACGTCAGCGGAGGTTCCGATGGTGGTGGGGGTTCCCGGCTACGGCGGAGGTTCCCGGTGACAGAGGGTTCCGGTACAGCGGATGTGTGTTGTGAAGAAGAAAGAAAATAGGGGCATAATGGGTATTAATTTTTTAGCTTTAGTTATAGGGATATTTTGGTCATTTCAGTCTTTGGTCAATGCCTGAATTCTTTGGGTCAATGATGGTAGGTAGTTTGGTTATATTGGCACAATTTGATCAATAGTTAGGGTTAGATTGACACAATTGATAATAAGTTAGAGTTAGATTGTCATTTTCTCAGATTGCAGGGTTATATTGACACTTTCAATCAAAAGTTAGGGTTATAAATGGGCATATAAAATGGGCATTATAAAATTAACCCATGCTGTTATTAAGGTGTTAAATGGGCATATAAAATTAACCATTTACTTTTAAAAAGGTGGGACAGTCGTAAAGACCGCCACATGGGGCGTACACGTATACGTTACGTCAAATATCATTATTTAACAGGCAGATTCTTTCCTTAGAAGGAAGCATTGGGGCTCTGACACAATTGCAGTTACTCCCCACGTTTGAAAAAATAACCTTGGCACACCATGTGCATATGGTAGAAGGTATCCTTGTCCGATATATATCTCACACTCTTGCTGCAAACAAATTAGCGGCATGCGGTTCTTATCAAAGACGACCATCCTCGATTTCGAAAGCCTTGGTGTGAACTTCCAAGGTAGAAACCAGTATCATATATGAAGATCATTATCGATGTCTTGACTACCACTTGATCTAAAACACTATCTATGTTGAACATGAAAATACCTTTAAAAACGCAGATATGAATATATCCCAATTAATATAAAACCTAACCAAAAACACGAACAAAATTACAAAAATACGATATGTACGACCAGGTCGAGAACAAAATAGCGACGCGAACAACTAAATCGAGTGACCATCACAGTCACATCAATGTAATCTATCAGATCAAAGAAAATATATCAGTTTATGAAGAAAGATCCATAGTTATTCACTAACATGAATACTCAAAAAAAATATGAATTAACAAATACCAGTGATTGATTGTGAACTTTTTGTCATACTAATTTGATTTCCACACTGATGTAAAAAGGGATGA
>JAULKM010157944.1:0-16663 GCA_032355605.1 Rubia tinctorum
ACAGGATCGTGGATAAAGTTTTCCAGAAATAGATTGGGAAAAAGCTGGAGGTATACGTAGATGACATGGTGATAAAAAGTAGCCAATACGAGACTTTCATGGAGGACGCTAGGGAGACCTTGTTGCAATTCATAGAGACCAGGATGAAGCTGAACCCAGCCAAATGCCAATTTGGAGTAGGGGAAGGGAAATTCCTGGGGCATATGGTGTCAAACGAGGGCTTGCACTCAAACCCCAAAAAGATAAAGGCAATTTTAGAAATGAAATTACCAAGCACGGTGAGGGAAGTTTAGAGCCTAAATGGGATGCTAGCGGCTATGAATCATTTCATGTCATGAGCAGCTGAAAGAACGCTCCCCTCCCTGTTTTCAAAACGCTGAGAGGATGTGTGGACAAAAAGGGGATGGTGCAATGGAGAGAGTTACATGAGAATGCATCTGAGGAGCTGGAGACCTACCTAAAAGATCTTCCCACGTTGACCAGTCCAAGAAATGGGGAAACCCTATACTTGTATTTGGTAGAGAGCGATGAGGTTTTGAGCAGAGCGCTGGTTAAAGAAGAAAAGAAAGTCCAGAGACTAGTATACCTCGTTAACCTGGCCCTACAGGGTCCCGAATAGAGATAGAGAAGCTAGCGTTGGCCCTAGTCCATGCAGCAAGGAGGCTAAAGAAGTATTTCTAAGCGCACCCTATGGTGGTACTTACCAATAAACCACTCAAAGCGATACTTACCAAGTCGGAAAGCTCAGGGAGATTAATGAAGTGGGTAGTTGAGCTCGGAGAGCACGTCATTGAATATTCCCCAAGAAGGGCAATCAAGGGGCAGGTGATGACAGATTTTCTAGCAGAGATGCCAAAGGAGGAAAAAATGAAAGGGATTGTAGTAAAAGGTGGGTCCCAGCCTGTGAGTTGGGGGTGATAAAATGGGTACGAACGTATGGAAGTTATACATAGATGGAGCCTTCAGAGTGGAGGGAGTAGGTGCGGGTCTCGTAATATCAAACCCTGAAGGAGTGGAGTCAACATACGTCTTACACTTCAAGTTCCCAAACTCAAACAATGAAGCTGAATACGAGGCACTAATTGCGGGCATGGAGATAGCCATGATGCTGGGAGCAAAGAAGCTATAAGCCTATGAAGATTCGATGCTGGTGGGAAACCAGTATAATGGATAGTATGCTTCCAAGAAGCCAGAAATGATGAAGTACATGGATAAGGTCAGAAGCTTTGCGGCCAAGTTTGAAGAATTTGATATCACCGGGAACCCAAGATCTCAGAACACAAGAGCAGATGCATTGAGCAAGTTGGCCTCCTCAACTCATGTACACTTGACCAAGCCCGTGCTGGTTGGGGAGCTAGCCTACAGGTTGAAAGATGCAGGACATGTAGCGGTGATACAGGGACCCATTCGCAACCACCTAGAGCGTGAGAAACTGCTGGCTGAGGAAAAAGAGGCAAGACCGTAAAAAGAAAGGCGTTACAGAATGATGTCAAAATGGGCTGCTGTACAAGAGCGGCTACACAAAGTCATGGCTCAGATGCGCAGGTCCAGAACTGGAAGAAATAATTCTCAAGGAAATTCACGTAGGAAGCTGCGGCAGTCATCAGGGAGCAAGGATAATTACGTTGCGGGCAGTAATGGCAGGATACTATTGGCCAACCATGAGGGAAGATTCAGAAAATATGGCCAAAGAATGTCTCAAGTGTCATGAACACGCAAAGATGCAGAGGCTTCTGGAAGAGCGAATGACCAACATAAGGTCACCCTGGCCTTTCGAAAAATGGGGGATTGACATTGCAGGACAATTCCCGGAGGCTGTAGGAAGAAAGATATTTCTACTTGTGGAAATTGATCACTTAACGAAATGGGTTGAGGCGGAGGCCGTAGCAAGCATAACAGGAAGAAGAATCACAATTTTTCCTTGGAGGAGCATAGCGTGCAGGTTCGGCATTCCACAGGTCATTGTAAGGGACAATGGAAAACATTTCGCTCATGAACCTTTCAGGTTGTGGTGCGAAGAATTGAACATAAGGCAGCAGTTCACCTCTGTAGCTTACCCGTAGGAAAACGGGCAAATGGAGGTGACAAATATGATGATTGTTCAAGGGATGAAAAAGAGGTTGGGACAAGCCAAAGGAGAATGGGAAGAAGAATTAATGAGTGTGTTGTGGGCATACAAGACTACGCCAAAAACTTCTACAGGAGAATCGACATACGGGCTGTGTTTCGGGACAGAGGCTATAATTCCCCCAGAAGTAGCAGCACTCAGCAGGAGAGTAGCGGAACCAATGAACCAGGAACAAAATGGAGAAGCTGTCAGGGAGCCTTGGATGAACTCAGGGAGAAGATAACGCTGAAGGAAGTAGCGTACAAATCTTGGATGGAACAACATTACAACACCAGGGTGTGGGTAAGATCCTTGAAACTGGGGGACTTAGCGTTAAGGAAGAATGAAGCAAGTCGAGCCCATGGTTATAAGAAGTTGGATGCTGTATGAGAGGGCCCATACAAGGTGACTGAGGTACTGGGAAAATGAGCTTACAAAATGGAGACGATGGATGGAAAACCAATTCCCAGGACCTGGTATATAGCTAACCTAAGAAGGTACTACGCTTAAAGCGATTGTAAATTTATGTACTCATGATAACTGCTTTTGGGTTGTTTAATATGACGGGTAGGCGAGACGGGGTTCTTGAAAGGATCAAATTTGTTGAAAGCCTATGAAAGGGAGATGATCCTGAGGAAACCCCAATCTACGTCCCCGCCCTCCTTTTTATGTAATGCTTTTAATGAGTGCAGGATAAAAAGGAAAATAAATCTTCGGCCTCACCCAACACCGGAGAAAGGCTCGATTCAGGCTAAAGTTGCCTCGCTGGCGCAAACTGTTGGCGCAAACTGCAGGCCGAATCTCAAATGGGCTAAGGAAAATAAATCTCTGGCCGTATCCAGCGCCGGAGAAAGGCCCAATTCAGGCTAAAATTGCTGCGCTGGCGCAAACTGCCAACGCAAAGTGTAAGCCGGATCTCAAAAGGGCTAAGGAAAATGAATCTTCGGCCGCACCCAGCGCTGGAGAAAGGCCTAATTCATGCTAAAGTTGACGCACTGGCGCAAACTGCCAGTGCAAAGTGCAGGCCGAATCTTAGAGGGGCTAAGAAAAATGAATCTCCGGCCCCACCCAACACCTAAGAAAGGCCTGATTTAGGCTAAAGTTTCCGCGTTGGGGCGAACTTCCAGCGTAAAGTGCAGGTCGAATCTCAAAGGGGCTAAGAAAAATGAATCTCCGGCCACACCCAGCGCCGGAGAAAGACCCGATTCAGGCTAAAGTTTCTACGTTGGCACAAACTACCAGCGCAAAGTGCTAGACGAATCTTAAAGGGGCTAAGGAAAATGAATCTCTGGCCGCACCCAACGCCGGAGACAGGCTTGATTAAGGCTAAATTTACCGCACTGGCGCAAACTGCCAGCGCAATGTGCATGCCAAATCTCAAAGGGGCTAAGGAAAATGGATCTCCGGCCACACCCAGTGCCGGAGAAAGGCCTAATTCACGCTAAAGTTGTCGCGCTGGCGCAAACTACCAGCGTAAAGTGCAGGCCAAATCTCAAAGGGGCTAAGGAAAATGAATTTCTGGCCAATACCAGAGCCGGAGAAGCATGGATCGGAACACAGGTCAAAGCCTAGATGCTGGCCCCAACAGCCAGCACAACGACAAGCCAGGTTACTCGAGGCAAAGATCGCAAAACTCCGACAACAATTGATGTCGGAGTTAAGTGAACCAAATACAGGTCGAAGATGCAAACGATGACTCCAGCAGGCAACACGGGTGCATGTTGAGTTTCAACGATAAAAAGAATGATAGCTCCGGCCCCGACCAGTGCCGGAGAAAAACATGAGCTAACACAGTTCAGGTTGAAAAATGTGTTAACGATAAACACAACTAAAGGCTAATTCGGAAAAGGAAGTAAACATTCAAAGTTTTCTACAAAAAAAGAGAAAGAAACAACAACAAGTTAAATAATGTTTCATCCCTTAGAAGGGGAACAAACAAATAAAAAAAGAAGAGAGAAAGGGAAGTCTTATTTGTTCAGGGCTTTGTCGCACCATCTTCTTCTTCAGCTTCAACGATCACAATGCTTAACTCACTGCCCTCAACCGTTACATCGACCTGTCTAACGTCGCCATCCTTCTTGGAGCTGTCAGCAACTTGAGCAACTTCTCTAGCAGGAACCGCCGCATCTCCGACCAATTGTTGGGTCCTGCTAGTAGAGTGCACGTCACCCTCATGGGGGATGCCATCAGGGGTCCAACTGTCCAACTCGGCTAATGAAATTCCTAGGTGCAGCTGGGAGAAGTACTCAGTGATGTTGTACTCACAGAAAGGAATAAAGGCATCACTAAGGCCAGCCCGCAGTTGATCTTCATCTTCTGTGCGGGAGTAGAGATCAATGGCCCTCCTCAGCGCTCCGCTCAACAGCTCAGATGCTTTATTATTTTTGCACCAAGAGGGAATAAAGACTCAGGAAGCCCCGAGTGAAGGCCCAATCATGGAAGGCTTTTAGGTCAGCAGTCCTGACCTCAGCACGAGTCAGAGAGCTCTGCAGAGAGCCGGTGCCAGCTCCAGATCTTGCTCTAACTCCATGACGCGACGAGCTTTAGAATGCAGGGTGGCCAGGCCGCGTTTCAGCTTACTGTTCTACGCCCGCAAGCTGTCAATTTTTTCTCGTATGGTGACGGAGCAGAGATACTAGAAAAAAGAAGAAAAAGAAAACGAGTAAGCACAGGACAAAAATAAAGGGAAAATAAATAAGGAAAGAGAGAGGACAAATATCAAGAACGGCTGCGGCTGATCGGTCGGCCAAAGAGTTGGTGCCGGTAATGTTCAGGGAGCGTTCGCGCAACCAGGCATTGAAGTGAGGAATGAGAGGGCCTAGGAAACTAGCTCTGTTCGAGCAGAGGCGCTGCGCAGAGGACCTGGGGCAGATCCCCGAGAAGAAGAGTCTGGGCAAAAAGAGGTGAAAATGGGATCGCTGAAGCAGGTTGGATCGCCAAAACAAGACCCTGCTGGCTTGTGGCGGGCATCTCTGGGACCTCCTCAGAAATGATGGCACAAGGAGGCATGCTGGGGCCTGCTCTACTATCCCCGCAGCATGCAGCGGGCCCTCTTTAGGGCAGGCTCATTTTTGTTGACCTCAGTGTCGGAGACATTGATCGCCTCAACTTGTTGGTCAACAACGTTGGCCGCGTTATCAACATAGGAGGCTAGATGGCTGCTCCCAGCCCAACAAGGGAGCCTTGAGAGATCTCCAAGAAAAGTAACCATGGACATTTCTGCAAAAGAGAAGGAGGAGGATTAACAGGTTGTAAAAATGAGTAATACAAAAAAAGCAGGCAGAGTTGATAGCCCGGCCAGAACAATGAAGAAGACACAATGAATACCGTTCCGATCGGCGAGATCCTCATCGGGAGAAATGGCGTCAGGGAAATACGGCAGGCTGATGGCACGAAGAGTAGAATCAAGCAAAAGGTGATCCCACTTGACACTCACGACCTCAAGGTGGGAAATGGATGGTTTCAAGGAAAAATTTTCAACTGCAGTAGGACGAGGGCCCCGTCCCTTTTTTTTTGGCTCGGAGGGGTAAGTGACCCTCTTCTCATCAGCACGGCCCAGGATGAGGTCCTTATCCACAAAGATGAACTGCCTCTTCCACTCAATACGAGTGGGAAGATCAGTTAACAACTTGACCCCATCCTGCCGGAACTTCAAGAAAGTCCAGTGCGAGGCATCCTGGCGGAGTGACAAAAAACGCAGAACAAAGTAACAGAAGGTTGGATACGAAGGAGGCGGCACAGGACCTGAAAGCCTAAGACAACCCAGACAGAATTTGGGGGAAAGTCGGTTAAGCCTAACTCGTAGAAAGTTAGAATGGCTTGAAAGAAGGGATAAAGAGGAAACCGAAGAAACACTGCTCGAAAGTCTCAAGATAGACAACGACCATGCCCGCGGGCACGTCCATGACTGTTTGGATGACTCTAGGGAGCAGAATATGGTCACAGATGTCATTAAAAATGGTGTTTTGGGCATTGAAGGAGACCTCTAAAACACGAACCCGGGTTAGTTGTATTGCAGTATGAATCTGCCTTAGGGGGACCGACGGTGAAACCATGGTAGTAAAATAAAATGACGGAAAGAAGGAAGATAGGATAAGGTAGAAAGGGTACCTGGAAGAGAGTCAAAAGTCGTCGGAGAACCAAAAACTTAAGCAGAAATACACAGAGGAAATTGCAGAGAGGGGAAGCGGTGAAAAGAAAATGACGAAGGATATGAACGGGCAAAAAGAAAAGAAAAAGATAAAACAGACAAAGGAAGTTAATTCTCTCAAAAGACAAGGCGACAAAAATTAATGATAACCGTCTTGGGAGAGAGCAAAGATTGCATAGCTAGCGTGCAGAAAACCGTCAGAGCGGGACACGTGGCGGACATCCAAACATGTAGTGTAACCGTCAATAGGTGCATTAATAAAAAGGAGATCATGCGTTAGCGGGCGGTTTCAAAAACCAGAAAGGACCGCCAAAATGCCCAGGAAATACGGAAGTGGCCCTAGGGACGCTACCTGTTTCCTGGGACGCTATCTGTTCCTTGGTGGTTAAGGTGTAAAGGCAAGGAAGGCTAGGTTTCGATACAGCCACAGACCTGCATATCCACCTACCTGATCAAGCCATTGGGTGTGGGACTTGATAATGTATGGACCAAATGGCCCAGTAATTATAAAGAAGACCGGAACGCGTAGCCTGTTTACCCAGGGACGCTACCTGAGCGTGGGGTCAGACCGATAGCGGTTATACGGGCGCTGATGGGACAACTCCAGTATCATCAGCCACCAAATCACATATAACGAGGAAGAGTGTAAGGTACAAGGTAAGATTTTTCAATCAGTCTACTATTATCTTAGATACGCTTCTACATGGCTTCAACGGCTAACGGGAGCGTCAGAGCAGGCACGACCTTGGGCCTGCCTGTCTGACATCTCCATGTCTGTCTTGTAGGTTCAGGTGCATATTGAGTTCATGTGGATTATCGCTGGACATACTACAAATTTTGGTATTAACAATTGTGTCGGACCAATCAGACAACAACATAAAAATTACTTGCAACATTAGAATATCCTAATGCTGTTTTTTCCTTCAGCCATCTAAACTTTTAATTTGGAACCGTATGATTTTAACATCTCTATGAAATGGTTTGGTACCTCATGCCATAATAGAATCTTTAAATCATAAATGACATTTTACCAATTCGATTGTCAATATAAATTTTTGGTTCCCCTGAAACTTCCATGGTTTTCTCGGTTTAAAATTTTCTTTGAAGTCCTTCGCCAAATCCATGGTGTAAGCAAGAGGACGTTCCGGCAGCACGGTGTTGCATTTAGGTGGGTCGTGATTTTCTACAAGGCGGTTTGTGGGACCCATAATAATATATGGGGTTGTAGTACAAACAGAACATTAAGTACAGAGACAAATCACAAGAGGAGTCATGGATCACGGAAGTTGGGCCTGCCGACAAGAAGCAAAACACATAAAATTTGTTTTTTTTTTGGGTTAAATTTGCAGCAGTTATTCCAAACTCACACTCCATTGAAAATTTGAAACTCTCCTATAAAAAAGTACAAGAATATGTGTATCCCTTTCTCCAGCATTGAAAGTCATCCGGATTTCCTTTTCATTTCCAGCAAGTACTGAAATGGAGGCTCACAAAAGTTTCCCACAAGAAATGATTCAGAAACAGCCTTGTACATGGCTTCAGTAAGATGAACTCCATCCCAATTCACATACTGGGAAGGGTCGGAACAGGAAGTCGCCATCGGCGATCCACAGGTGTTAGAAATATCAAGGTTGTAGGGCTCAGAGCTTGATCCACAGCAAGCATTGAACAGCTCTTTCATGCCATATTTGCTGGGATTTTTCATCACTGCAGTGTAGGAACTCTTGAAGTCAGCATACACGATTATCGCGTCGGGAAACCGCCTTCTGAAATGATTCAGTTTGGCTTTGAGGATTGTGTTGTGTTGGTAGCTTTGCTCATTTGTGGTTGCAACGCATCCCAGTGAATCCCGATCCGTGTCGGGAGCTAGAGCCATTGTTAGTGTCAAGCAACCTGTTGGAGGCAGCCCTTGAACGACAACATACTTTGCTCCCCTGTTCAAAATGGCCTGCACAACCAATCCCAACATACTTGTATTAAACAATTATATTTAAACCCCCGCGTCACCATAAATTGAGTGAAACCGTCTCACCCAAGTCTTTCTACTACGGTAGATTATATTTTACAAATTAATGTTCTGCTATGTTTCTTAAATTCAATACCTGCACTCAAATGAACAAAAGAAAGACCGTATCACGAAAAAACACGACTCCTGAGGTGGAAGAGAGGAAGTAGGTAGTAGCACAGAGATTCCGGCACCTACCTCCAAGAAGCGCGTGACGCTACCAATGGCAAGCTTCTGAATGGTGGCGCTCGTAACGGTCGATCCAAGAGTGTACGCATAATCATTGGCACCAATTTCACCGACCCAAATCAGAGAATCATCAAAAACAGCTCCGCACTCCCGAGGCGTAGCAGACGAGCTGACACACCCTTTGCTCCCCAAAACCTTGCCGAACCAAGCGAGCTGCGTCAGGAGGGACTGGGGCGTGATATCGAGGGTGAGATTGTTGCTCGCGAAGAAGCTGTGAACGATGGCAGTCGAGCCAGCAACAGCAAAGTTGAGCCCAGATGAAGATGATGAGGATGAAGATGATGCCGCGTCGGCGCTGAGATAAGGAGTCAAGAAAGGGAGCGATAGGTTTTGGGCCACGAAGTCGATGACTAGCCTCCCGTCGGAATACCTGTTTGTGGGGCGGTGGAAGTAAGTTATGCCGTAGGGAGGGCTGGAGACATGGGCGTACGCGTTCGGACCGGTTTGCGAGTGCGTGTTTCCGGTGTCGGTGTAGGAATCGCCGAATGCGTAAATGGACTTGAAAGCTCCTGCCTGTGGATCTGCTTCGGCTGCTGTAAGAAATAAGAAGAAGGAGGAGATGATGATGGTGATCATTTTTGAGGAGTGCGGTGAGCAATTGAACGTCGCTCACGGTGGTTTTATAGCAGCTTAGCTCACCTTTCTGCATTAAATGTTCAGCGGCCATCTTTCAACTGCATTGATGTCGCTCAAGCTAAATTCTTCCATATTTCTCGAGTGTTCCTAAAGATGAATGTCTTTGTCTAAATGTTGTACTCCCGTTAACTATGTTTAACACACTTACCATTTTTCTATATTTTTTTAAATATTGTTACATTTCCTTTTATGGAAAAAGTACATCATTCTCAATCGCTCAATAAATTTTTTACTCTCCTCACTTAATTTTCTCCACACATTTTTATTGGAAAAAAACACCCAAACTTATGGTGTCAAATACGGAGGGAGTATTATCTATTATTTTTTCTTCCGTTTGAAATTAATTTGTATAGTACTTAAATTTTAAACAATTAACCATATTATAGAAAATTGACAATATACATTATAATTATAATAATTAAATTTAACACGATAACATATACTCCCTCCATTCCACTCTAAATTGTTTATTTACTTTTTCACGATCTTCAATGAGCATGATTGACCGTAAATATCTCTAGTTACGTATAACAATGCTGCATAAAAAATTGATATTTAGATTATAGATTCTAAGATAAATCTAACAATATCTCACATGATATAATTATTACTTATATATTATTTTATATTCATGGCCAAAGTTTACAAAATTTAACTCTCAAAAAGTAAATAATCAATTTAGAGTGGGACGGATGGAGTGTGTATCAATTCACATTCATGATCAACATTAAAAAAATTAAAATGACAAATAAATAATCAAATTACAAAATTAATATTATATGTATTCTATAAATGCGTTATCTAAATACAGGAATTTCATAAAATATACAGTGAAGCACTGAAAATGTTAAGAACATGTTATTTCAGCAAATCATTCTTACGATATTACTAGTGTTGCATACAATTAGAAACTCTTGTTCTTAATAATAGCGAAACATCCACCGGCAATTTAACGCTACATTTTCTTGCTTTTTCAGTTATTCATTAACTCAATATATAGCTCACTGTGATTGATGACTCACCATTGTCCAAACGACATTATTTACTGAGACGAAGGAATGAGAGATAATTTTTCTTCGGAGCAAACCATTTTGGAATTCCATGACCACCATATTAACCAGGTTAGTTGGACTTGGACTTGGGCTTGGTTGTAGTAGGTGTAACTGTACCCTCTCAGGCTACTTTTTCGGTGCCATTAAAAATGATTTATTTATCTTTTTGTATACTCCTTGCGTTCCAGAGAGCTATAACTTTAGTCACATATAAAAATAATGTAGAAAAATTTTATATTTAAAAATAAGTGTCTGCATGGAATCTGACAATATCTCATAAAAGCTTATCAAACTATGGTTTACCATCAATAACTTTAGTCACATATAAAAATAATGTATAAAAAATACATATTGAAAAACTAAGTGTTATCATGGAATCTAACAACATCTCACATGATAATATTATTAATTATATTCTAATTAAAATTTATGGTCAAAATACTATTGAAAAACAAGTACATAGGCATCGGTACCTAAGCCAAGGGGGCAAACAACCGGTGTTGAGTTTGTGAAAGACATCGGTTTTGTGAGAAAAAAGAAGAAAATCAGTGCCTATATAGTATTCAGCACTGGAAAAAAGACACTGGTGCCAAAATACCGGTGCCTTTGTATAATCATAGCACCGGGGGAAAATGTATCGGTGCCAGAAACCGGTGGCAATGGAAAAAATGGTGGTTGGATTGCATTATTTTCTAGCACTGTTAGTGTTAATATTGGCAGAATACCGATGCTGAAACGGGTGCCTGTGCATGTAATAGTGTTTCTGACACGTAAAAAATGACGGGAAAACCACGACACCGGTATGTTTGCAGTGTACTGGTGCCTATGTATATTTATAGCATCGGGATACAGCATACCGGTGCTAGAAAATGGTGCATATGGGGAAAAATCCCAGGGATTTTGGCACCGGTAACGTTTAAAAAATGCACCGGTGCTGATACCAATTCTTAAGACCAGAATAGTATTTTTGGCAGGTAAAACATACGAGGGGAAAATTCTAGTACCGAAGGAAACTGGTTAGGGAGGGAGACAAGGTTCAAAAACTCCCTGACCCGTTCATTTGAGAATCGCCTCTCGAATTAATTCCACAAAATCCTCAACCTTCGGAGACCTCCAAAGATGTTTTAATCAACAAAATTTACCTCCGGAGGTGTTTTAATCAACAAAATTTGCTCCTTATCATACTGATAAGGATTGTTTTGAAAATAATTTTTCCTTCTCAAATTCTAATTCATTACTTTTTTCCATTTTTCAGTGAGGGGTCGATCCCAAAAGGTTTATCCCACTGATTCTCCTTCAACTCCTAACAACCCTTCTCCCTCTATCTCGAACCCCCCTCCACAAGATAAAGAGGTTCGAGAAACTCAAGTTCAAGCGGAAAGGAAGTGGTGGACCTCTTTTAGATGAGCTATCCAAGAAGGGAAGGAATGACCAAATAACCACCCACACCACCATTATTCCTCGAGAATCCTCGAATGATCTGGTTCTTAACACAACTTCGAGCTATTTAATTAAGGATTCCAAGGTTTGTTCACGTTCTCGACATTTTAATTTATATTGTCACTTCTAAATTTACATTCCTTATCGGTTTCCCTTTATGTATAAGGTGTTTCAATATTTGTCTTCCCTCTTGTCGGTGCTAAGCGCCAAGCAAGGGATGGCTCACAACAAAGAAATCTCCAAACTTCGCGAAGAAGTTCAACAACAAAACTCTGAAATAATTAAGATGAAAAAAGATCTCGAGAAGGCATAGGAAATGGTAAGGAATTATCTCGGGAGTTGGGGAAGCCCGAAAGAGCATTGTGTCCCTCGAGGCTGAGAATATGAAATTTACTCTCCAACAAGCAGATTTAGATAAAGCTCGAGAGGATCTAGAGAAGGCTCGAGACTCTGAAGCCCATGTATCTTTGCTCGAGGCCTTCAAAGACAAGCTACTAAAGACTCGAGAATTTTACGATTACTTCTCCGACCTTATTGATACGGCTCAAGATCCGGGTTGCCATTCCCTAATTGAGAATATCGTATTGCCCTCAGTCTCTGAGCATATTCCAGCTGATAAAGTCAAGTAACTGAGGTCTTTTTTGAAGCCTGGTGCTGGTAACATCTTGGATAATAAGTGGGAAGAAGGTGTCAAATATGGAAGCCTCCAAACTACCCTTCTAAACTTTTTGAAGTCCTCGAAACATTTTCATACTGGCGAGGATATTCAGGCTCTCTCCCTTGAGGCTTTGGTCCACGAGGAAACAACTAAGGCACATGAACCTTGAATAACGGATACTGAGGCAACCAATGGTGAGACAAGCAAGAGCAATGTCGAGGGAGACAAAACTGACAAAACTAGGGTAAGATAGAATATAAACTTTGCCTTTATAGCCTTCTTATGTATTTTTTTCATTATCTATGAAGAATGGCTTTGTTTCTCTCCTTTATTTTTAATAGATATTATCTTTTTTTGTCTTCATAGTATAACACCTTGAAGAGAGCTTTAAAAAGGATTGTCAAGAGCTTTCGGAGACCCAAAAAGAGTTAAACAGTAACCGAGAGGAACATATGAAAATGATGTTGGATCTAGTCGAGTGGGAAAATACAGAATTAGATTCGTGGAAAATTTAGGCACATCCTGCTTTTCAGGACTTACTAAAGGAATTTGAAGTAAGGAAATGCAATGGGGTTATCCCCCTCAAAATAGTTGATAACAGCGATCCGGAGGAGATGAGTTATCAAGATACTAATCATCATATAATGTGTCAATTTAGGTCTCTCTCTCTCTCTCGATGTCTTGTTGATGCCAATAAACTGCCACTATTTAAAGCTCGCCTCAATCTTACCTGAACCGAAACTTACAAGCTCAAGGCTCATGTCATAGAAGTTGTGCAATTACATGAGGTGGCTTTGAATGAGATTAACCTATTGAACGAAGCTTTAGTGGAAAAGACGATCGTTGCAGAGGGAAATTCCTCATTAGATGAATCTTTGGCTACCGAAAACTCTTATTTGGTTGCAAAAAATGAACATATTCATGCCACTCTTAAAGTTTATATTGAGAGTCTTTGAGCCCATGGACTGTATCATGATTTCCTTAACCCAAAGCTGGTGAAAAATGTGCCCGAGTTCCTCCAGAGAGAAGCTGATAATTGGATTAATAATCGTAAGGTATATACCGAGGGTACTTGGCGCTAGAAAGCAGCAATCAAATACATATTAGATTGGTTAAGATAATTTCCCCAGGTACATTATCGGTTTGGGGCCTCGAGGAATTCAGTTTCAAATACTTCGAAAGCTACAGTGAAGGCTCAATCATCCAACACCAACGAAGGAAAGAAAAATACCTCTAGAAAGAAAAGAAAGTATCCTAGAAGCGAGGAACTTCAATTGAGGAACTTGGAGGATGACAACGAACCAAGTGAGAGATCTACGAGATCTAAGAATTCTCGTTCAAGAGATATAATTGATCCTTCCGAGTACCTA
Source organism: Rubia tinctorum (assembly GCA_032355605.1). NCBI lineage: Eukaryota > Viridiplantae > Streptophyta > Magnoliopsida > Gentianales > Rubiaceae > Rubia > Rubia tinctorum. The sequence goes on from JAULKM010157944.1 coordinate 13,668, forward strand.
GAAGAAAAGCAAGAGCGAGACTTTCATCGTGCAATCGGAATTAAAGTAGAAGACATTGAGCAATTAGAAGAGAAGTTGGAGTAGGAAAATTAGTTCTCTAGAACTTTTAGCCTTTGGATTAATATTTCATATTTCATGTATGACATTTACAATGATTATTATTTTCTTTTTGAGTATTAAGAACATGGATTCTTTGTATCATGCAATTATCTGATAATAATAAGAGTTAAGACATAATGCACCAATCTCGCTAGACTCAGTGTTACAACATACGTTGTATAACCTCAATTCTAGATGCAACATTTCGACATACATCGTATATTTTCAAAAGATTTAGCATTTCAACATGCATTGTATATTTTCAAAAGATGCAACGTTTTAGCATGCATAACATATTTTGAAAAGATGGAGCGTTTCAACATACATCATATATTTTCAAAAGATCCAGCGTTTCAACATAAATCGTATATTTTCAAAACATCCAGTTCAAAAGATGCAGCATTTCAGCATACATCGTATATTTTCAAAAGATGCAGCATTTCAGCATACATTCTATATTTTTAAAAATGTAGCGTTTCAACATACATTGTACATATTTGGCCCTCGGTGCATCGTTTCTACATACACTAAGGCCTAGCTCTCTAGAGCTGATGATACTTCCACAAATTAACAACATTTCATCGTCTTGGGATTTGATCCCCATCTATGCCTTCGAGGGTATAGCTGCCTCCAGGGTATTCTTCGACCACCCTATATGATCCTTCCCAATTTATTGCAAACTTTCCATTAGATTCCCGTCGACTCTTCTCATTTTTTCTCATAACAAGATCTCTTGGACTAAAGTTCACCTTTCGAACCCTTCGATCATAAAAACGTTTAACTTTCTCCTTCACCTTGGCTTCATGTAAAGAAGCTAATTCCGCATCTCCTCCACCAAGTCAAGATCCATATGATGATTATTTTCATTTCCTTCCTCAAAAACCGTGAGTACCCTTGGACTTGGTATTCCAATTTCAACGGGAATCACAGCTTCAGACCCATAAACTAAACTATACGATGTTTCTCTAGTAGCAGACGATTGAGCTATTCTATAGGCCCATAAAACACTTGGCAGCTCATGTATCCAATTCCCCTCAGTACCTTCAAGTCTTGCCTGAATGCCATTAACAATGATAAGATTAGTGATTTCCACCTGACCATTCGCTTGAGGATGATACACCAATGTAACCTTCTGTTGTATCTTATACTCCTCGCACCATTTTTTGAAGGGATCATGAACAAACTGCGTCCCATTATCTGTGATTATGGTCTGGGGATACCAAAATGGTAAATAATATTGGGATAAATACATTTATAACCCTAACTTTAGGCTGGAAGTGCAAATATACCCTACAATCTGAAAAAGTGTCAATTGTATGTGTCAATCTAACCCTAACTTTTGAAACATTTGTGCCGATATAGCCAAACTCCCTAATTCCAGAATTTACCCATGAAATTCTGACAATGACAAGAAATTGGAATGATGGAAATACCCCTTTGACCAAAGAATAAAAATTGATGACGAAAATACCCTTTCCTAGAAATTCATCAAAACCTTGCACGGAAAACGCTGGATAGTCTCACCGTCAGACTTATGGACGGGTTCTCGCATCAATTGGAAGACACTGGCGGTGCAGGTGGTGGGCATATAGATTCTAATCCCTTGGCCCTCCACCTTAGTGTGGTGGTCCTTGTTTGACCTCTTCGGCGGCGCCACAGCCAGCGGCTGTGGCCTGTCGTAGCGTAGCGTAAGCTCTCCATTTATCCTACATAAGAAGCACGGGGAAAATGGTGGAGGAAAGTGGACCCGCTGTTGCAGCCATGACGGAGGAAAGAAGCCCGTCGTTGCGGCTATGGCGGAGGAAGAGGGCCCTACAGGAGAAATAGTGAAGTATGCGGGTTATCAATCAATGGATCGACATCGTCTTCTTGCTACAGGTTAAGGTGATTGATACTGCAATTTTTCAAGAAAATTTTTGAGGCCTGAATATGTTGGCATAGTTGCCAACGCATCCACCCACCGATGAGGACTGGTCGTTGCTCTTCTCTCCCTCTCCACGCCGCCGCTTCTCCCTACCTCTCCCCGTCACTGCTCCTCCCTCCCTCTTCATTCCGCTCATCCCTCCCTCATCCCGCCATCGCTCCTCCATCCCTTTCCACTCCTCCATCCCTGTCCACTCCGCTCCTCCCCCCCCTTCTTCCCACCACTCCTCTTTCCCTCTTCCTGCTTGGTTCTCTGATCAGGGTTTTGGATTTACGGAGAAATAATTTAGTAGGTTGGAAAATAATGGAAGCGGTGGAAGAAATGGGAGGAAGAAAGGAAAAAATGAGGGTAGATACGCCTTTTTACATTTTTATCAAGGGCAAAATAGTTTTTTTCTATAAAATCTGGCCATTAGAATGTTGACTAAAAAGTCAGCGGATTCAAAGGTTTATTTGGCACCTTTTGAGATTTCAAGGTTTTATTGGCACTTTCAGACAAAAGTCATGGTCATTTCATCACTTAACTCAATAATATTCTTCCAACAAAATAGGCAATCACTGATTTTCCTTTCATATTTTTCAATAGTTCTGTTTCCACCCATTTGGTGAAGTAGTCAATCGGCACGATGAGATATCTAAACCACCCTGGAGCTTCTAGGAATGGCCCCACAAAATCAATTCCCCATTTGTCAAATGGCCAAGAACTGTGGATGTTCATCATCTCCTTATGAGGAATATGGACAATTGGTGCATGCTTTTGCTGCTGATGCAAGCTTGAATATACATGTTTGTATCATCTAACGTCAGAGGCCAATAATATATTGCCTGAATGAGCCTCTGACCCTCCTCCCATTGGGTCGCTAATAAACAAACAACCTTTTTACGGGAGAGAGTCTACTTGATATGAATCTCCTTGCGAAGACTCTAGATTGCGGAAAATTGGATCTTTAACCAAATGGGGATCTCGCCCAACC
>JAULKM010157961.1:0-16662 GCA_032355605.1 Rubia tinctorum
TACTCGTCCTCGAGTAAGAAAAGATCCAAGCATAAGAACAATCTCGCATGTCCCTATCCTAATACTAATATTCCCCCCCCAAAGTAAAATCTCACTAAACTCTCAACTTTATAATTCCCCAAAAGTGTATATTACACAAACCCTTTTTTTCTAAATCTACCCATATATACTATCAATCCCCTATTTCATAGATATAATTTCTAATCCCGAATTGATATTCCCTAAAAGTTAATGGTATCAAATGAAGCTAAGAACCAAATATCAAATGTTCAACATAAGCTTCACTTTATACCGATAACACATATACCCAAAAGAAAACGAAGCACATCAAAAATCAAGAATTCCATACCTTGTTACATTTTCCCCTGCTAACATACCCAATCCCAAGAAGTGCCATGATGTTAGACTACCCGATCAACCAATTTTTCAACCGCAACCTTATGACTCCAACGCCGGCAAATGAGTAGATCATAACAAAATTTCATTTTTTTTCTCCCTTTCTCTCATTCTCTCATTTTTCCTAGGAGCCCTTTTGGGTTTTCATCCTAGCCGCACATCATGTTTATTAGGCTCACATCTCACCCACATTTAGCCTCTCATTTTTGCCTAGGCCGTCCTTTTGGGTTTTCGACCTATCTGGGCCCCCAATATTGCCTAAATTGCCCTCTCAGGTTTTCAACTTAGCGGGTTCATTTTTAATCTTCTTTTTTTTCAAAATTTCAAAAAGTAATGGATTTAAACCATAAACAAAGGAAAGAAATATCATGAAGGAAAAATATCCCGAAAGAAAATATCCTAAACAGCGATCATCCGAAAATAATAAAAAACCTAACATCCAACGGAAAGAAAATAAATCCAAATCCATGTTGTAACAAAAGCAGAAATTACCCCTCCCCACACTTGAACCCTACATTGCCCTCAATGTAGGCAGAAATACAGAACATATCAAAGGAAGGGGGTATGGAAATATATAATGACTCATTGTCCCTGATAGGAGGAAGAACCACTGTCACCGTACCTCTGCTGGTACTCGGCCATCCATGTCTCATTGTGCCGGCGTGTGTCTCTGCGGCGTGCTGCTCCGGGATCGGGTCCTATGGGCCCACTAGCATGTGTTCGCATATCCCAGACTCCTGATGCAAGCTGGTCGATCTCCTCATCCATGTCTAGAAGTTGGCACCACTTGTACGAGCTGTGGTCGTACACCATGCTGTGGAGGTGGGAAATCGAGGCTGTCAGATGCTACCGAGAGTAGTCATGACTACCCTGCATCGGGTCCGGCATCATCGGCTCTGGCTGACTACAGTGCGGAGATGGCTGTGGTGACTGATGATGCATCAGGTCCTGCTGCGGCGGGTCCATGGTAAAGGGAATAACGCCCTCATCAGAATCAATAGGGAGGTTCATGAGCTCCTGCTCGAACCTCCTGTTGCACTCCCTATCCGGCTCGATTGCCAAGTCTGCCACCGGCGTGTCCTACTCCAGCTTTGTACGCTGGGGTTGCGGGAGCTTCATGAAAGGAATGCTCCCAGCCCAATACAACCACTGGAATGACCTCGGGTTGGAGGTGGTCTTGATCAATTGAAAGTTGACCATCCTGGTCAACGTGATGCGGTAGGAGAGCCCTCGACTGAGCCTCATCAATCCCTCCGGTAACTCAACACCCAAGTAGTCCGCCAGTAACATAATCATTCCCCCCGCAGAGATCTCACCCTTGTCCTTCCTGGACGTCTCCAAAATACGCTCGACCCACAGATCTGCCCAGCGGCCTAACCCCGTCCCCTCACTAGTCAACTCCCATAAGAACTGGATCTCATCGTTGGGGACGTTTGTCGCCTCATCACAACAAAAAGAGTGGAGGAGAGGAGACGGTGCACATACCACAAAGCCGTATGAATAATCGTATTGTTCTTGTCTCTGACGTTTCTGACCTTCCTCTCTATAGCGTGCCAGAATAAGAAACTCTCCTCCATAGTCGGTGTGCGCCTGTCTGGGTCAAGCCTGGCCCTGATCTCTGCGGTGTTCCACCCAAATGCCGCCTCGATGTCGGAAAGCGTCATCTCGTAGGAGCGGTCATTCAAGAGGAAACGAATGAACCGCTCACAGGGCATCACATCCACCTCCCTGTATGTCTTGACAGTGGAAAGAAACTCCAGTGTGTACCGTTGATAGGTGGGTGCTCCTCGAGATAAGAACCCTCTGAGACCCTCTTTGTGAAGGAGGCACGGAATCGGCTCCCTGAGCTGTAAAGCCTCTAAAGCTGCTTCATCAGCGAAGCTGCTCTCCTAGATCTTCCGTGTGGATAGGGCATCCCACTTCTGAGCATATGCGTCGGTGATCCGACGCAACCCCATAAAGCGGTCAGGGACTGATGGTGGTGCAGGCTCAGGTGCCGGAGGAGGAGGTGGGGGTGGTGCAGACGAACCTGCTCTGGATCTCTTCTTTGGTGGCATGTCTATTAAATACAACAAACACATCAGAGACACAAGGAAATATGATATGTAATGATCACTCAGATGTTATATCAAAATTTACACTAATTAATATACAACTTATAGCAATTAGCAAAATTCATGTAAGTTCATGTGCGTATGATAGGCCTAAACTTAATACTAACTATAATACGCCAAAATAAGAAAGCTATCTATCCTAAGCCAAACTAGGCTAAAGTCAAAATGTGGCCGAAGTAAATTAACCTAATTCAGGCCAAGATGAACGTAATTGAAACTAACTAGAGCAAAATCTAAGTTCAATTTATAGCTAAAATGACAATTAAAAATTTCAGTCATTATCAAAACGATAGCTTAATTTATATCCTAAAGGCAAAACCAAAATTGCCCACAAAATCACAGCACAATCACCACAATTTACAGCCAAAATCAGGGCAATTTATCACAGCCACAGCCAAAATGACAGTCCAAAAATACTAGTCTGCATATATATCTACAGCCCAAAATTCTACCTAAAATCACAGCGAAAAATTTCACACCAATAATCATATCATCCATAAAAATCCAATGAATCTATTTACACATATCAATTCACCAATATCAATATAACATAAATCACAACACTTTAACATTCGTCAAAATTTCTAAAATTTTCACAAATCAATAATTGAAAGTGATAAAGTTATTAAAGAGTATGAAATTGAAGAAGGTTACCAAATTAATGTTAACAAAGGTGAATTAGACAAGCCCACAACCGAATTTGAAGCCAAAATCGCAAACCCCCAAAATCAAGGGTTTCAAGTTCTTGGATGGATTTGTGTGGTTTGAGACCAAAATGTAGGATGGGTAGAGATGGGGAATGTAATGGAGGTGATTTTGTTGTCAATTAGGACGAGAGAGGCAGTGGAAAGCGGCGGAGAAGGGTGGTTGAGGGAGAGAACTGACGCGGCTAAGGTTAAAATGGGTAGAACACTGCTCTGCCCATTTTTTTTTTCTATTTATAGCATAGCGTCGCGAGGGCGACAAGTCCGTCGTGACTCGCGACAGAGCATTGCGAATCGCAAGACTCGCGAATGTTGGGTTCTGGAAGTTGTTAAATGAGAAATTTTACCTGATTTCCATCGCGCTCGCGATGGGGCTGTCGCAACTCGCGACTGTGTGGCACAACTCGCGATGCCTCCATCGTGCTAGCGAATGTTTGGACCTGGAAGTTGCAAACTTGCTCTGTCTGTCACGACTCGTGACAGAGGGGGAATTCTCCCTTCAAAAATTTTCCAAACATGCTAACTTCCAAACCTTCTCCACTTTCTTATTTCCTGCAAAATCACATCAAAATACCACCGTAACAAGAACAAAGAAGAATCATGAAGAAAACAATGACTGAAATTAAAATTGGACAAAAATCAACGGATTACCATGAATGATTCTCCGGATAATCAAAACCAAGTTTATTTAACGTCGTCGGCACGACTTACCTCCCTCTTTGGAGTTTTACACACAGATCAGATTGAGAATGCCCCTCTTTCCTCTATCCGGCTCAAAACAAGGGGGGTCCACATTATCCTCGATCAAAACTTCCTGCACGTAGCTCAATGCATCTTCATGAACTCTCAATATTTGCAGTGGCTTACCCATTTAATCCATGGAGATCTCAATTGAACTAGCAATTGGGGGTATTTCCCCTTTCGCAACAGATGAACATTTAAGCACCTTTGGTGGTGGTTTACACTCTTCCACCGAATTATTACCATGAGAAGGAGGGAAACTTATCTACTTAGGCCTTACCTTAGACACCAAGAGGTTGTCGGAAATTACTTCCCATGAGAATGTTTGCCATTGTTGTTTTCCTTCAGGTTAGTACTAACAACATTTGCATTCACAGCATTTTTCATAGTAACAATTAAGGAACTACCATTGGACTCAGATACATCTTGCTTTTCAAAATTAATCACATTAAGAGCTTGGTAAGAATGGTATCTAGTAGGATGAGTAATAGCATTGTTTGTGTTAAAATCACTTTTTCATCCATTGCATTCCATGGTCAACGTTCCCCTATGCACATCAATTATAGTCTTGGAGGTTTTCAAAAATGGCCCACCTAACAAAATAGGGGCCGTATGCTTGTAATCCTCCATATCAATGACATAAAAATCAGTGGAAAATGTCAAAGAAACCACCTTCACCAACACATCCTTCACAATACCTTTTGGGTACGTGTTGGAGTGATCGGCTAGTTGGATGACAACCCCGGTTTTGTGCAAAGTTCCTAGGTCTAGACTTTCATACAAACAACATGATATCACATTAATAGAAAGACCTAAGTCTAGCATGGCATTGTTACCACTCCTTACCCCTTTCTCAAAAGGAATTGTAAACATTCTTGGATCATCGCATTTAGGGGTAACTCCTCCTCACAAAAAGTCAAGACATTCTCACTTTTTTCACTCTTCTTTTTGCTTTGCAGTTTCTGTTTCCTATTAATTGTACACAATTCTTTAATGAATTTAGCATAATTATGAATGTAGTTTAAAGAGTTTAGGAATGAAAAGTTTACCTCACATCTACGAAAGTAGATGTCCTTAGATGCTTCCTTAGTTCTTCCTTCCTTCAAAGCTTCCAGAAACGGTGGTTCCGACTCACAGATGGGGAATTCCGCCCCTTTGGACTTCGTGGGTGGAGGGGATGAGGTTTTGGGATTTGATCCCGGTTTTTCCATGAAATTCTCTTCCTCCACTTATTCTTCTCCTTGATTCTCCTCCTCTTTGGCTATGTCATTGGTCCTCTTCTCCTTATTTGCGGCATTTTCAAACATCCGGTCAACAAAAACCATGCCTTGGGTTATTTCTCTCCATCTTCACCCTTCAATGATATAGCATTCACATTTGGACGAGGGTTGAGCTTCGATTGCGATGGGAGTTTCCCCGAGTCTCTAGCTTCCATTCGGCTCATTTGCGTCTCTAGATTCTTGATGCTAGAGTCGGTCTTCTCCTGGTGCTTTTCATGCTTGTCAGCACACATTGTTAGCTTCCCAATGACCTGCATGATTTCTTAGTTTGATATCCCCGAGCTTTCACCTTGATTGTGGGGTCTATCACCAAGTCTCGGATATTGTGGTTGCGGTGGCCTGTATGGTTGTTGAGGAGGGAAATAAGGTTGGACATTCTAGCCACCATGTGCATTCCCATAACGAAGGTTATGGTGGACTTGGTTGGCCGCATTGTACAGACGGTTTTGGTAACCTCCACCCCCTTGGTATCCTTGGTACCCTTGATTTTGGTACCTTTGGTTTTGGTACCCTTGACCTCCTTGATAGCCCATAGCACTCACTTCTTCCACATAGTCATATTGTAAAGCTGAACAAGAGTCTGTAGGATGCGGGGAAGAACAAATATCGCAAGAATTGACATGTGGTTTCGCCCCGGACTGAGTCATTAATGTCTTGACCATTGAAGTAAGATTTGTCACTTGGTCCTCAAGCTTCCCATGGTTGGATGAGGCACTTGCATTGTGGGGATTTTGCCTCTGCAAATCTGCTCTCGAGCTAAAGTTTCTCGACTCCTCAGCAAGCTCTTCATAAAGGTCCATGGCCTCTGTAACGGATTTGGTCCCAAGAGAACCACCACATGCTCCCCTCACTAGTCGTTGGTCCTGATCAAGAAGACCATTGTAGAAGTAATACACTAGATCTCCATCCGAGTATCTATGTTATGGACAACTTGCAAGAAGCTTCTTGAACCTCTCCCAATAGTTGTAAAAGGATTCCTCATGCCATTGGATAATATTGCTTATGTCCTTTTTAAAACGGAGGAATTTGATGTCGGGAAGTACTTGGATAGAAACTTCTTCTTCAACTCAATCTTAGAAGTGATACTTCTAGGTGGAAGATAGTGTAGCCAATATCTTGCGGCATCTCTCCAGGAGAACAGAAATGCCTTCAAAATGTAGAGCTCCTCATTAACCCCATCAGGAAGCATCCCATTACACACCATGTAGAAATTAAGAAGATGTTTGTTGGGATCTTCCCCCTGCCTACCAAGGAATGACGGTATCAAGTGAATTAACCCAGACTTCAATTCAAAATACCCGTGAGCTCCAACTTCCGGATATGTGATGCACATAGGTTGGTGCTCAAGATTGAGAGCCATAGCCTCCCGCATCGGTACTTGCCTAACTGGAACTTCTCTCCCTTGCTGAGGAGGAGGCTGAGGTACCCCTCCCGGGAACTCACCTTCTTGCTCCTCGTGTTACTCCATGGAGGTTGAAAATGTGGCAAAATGGTCACTAGGAGAATTGATATTCACACTTTCCAATGAAAGTCTCCTAGCCCTTCTAATATTCAACTCCAACTCGGGGTCGTAGTGTAGGGGTTCTTGTGATGAGGATCGTGTATGAACCATGCACCTAGAACTCAAATAATACATCCTAGAACCAAACAAAGATCAAATAAAAACTAAACAAAAAATAATGAGAAAGGACATAAGATGAGGCATGCCAACCCATGTAGCGTCCTTGGGTGTGGAGGCAAACAGGAAGAGGTTTAACGGGCGATAATGGGATAGCTCCAGTCCCATCAGCCACCAAACCACATATAATGAGGAAAAGGGTGTGATACAAGGTAATATTTTTCAACCAGTTCACTATTCACTTAGATACGCTTCTACATGGCATCAATGGCTAACCGGAGCATCGGAGTAGGCACGGCTTGGGCCTGCCTACCTAACCTCTTTCTGCCTGTCTTGTAGGTTCAGGTGCATATTGGGCTAGTGCGGATCATCGCTAAACATACTATAAATTTTGGTATTAACATTGGCGCCATTTGTAGGGATCACAATCAACAGTTAGCATCCACGCAGCTTGGACAAGATGGAGGCACAGATACCGGAGAATTCATACAATTAGATAACGGTAGGAGACGTAACAAAGAAGGATGAACCCGCTCCGACGCTGACGCCGACCGGGGAGAGACATAAAATCCACACGGCGGTAGAGGTGATGAACAATTCAGAGATCCTTCAAATAATAATGGCATCCCAGAAGAAAATGATGACGAGGCTGAAGGAAATGAAGGATAGGCAGGCTCGGCGGAGAAGACATGACGTGCACCCAACTGAGATCTTCTGGGAGCAAGAGGAGATTTTGATGAGAGAAAGAGTTGAAGACGGTTCAAAGTAGAGCAAGGAGAGAGAAAAACACGGCCTCTTCGGGAAGAAAGGAACAAGTTGGAGCTAGAGAAACTATGGCTGACCGCCAGTGAAGAGAGAGTTATTTACCACTCTATAGGAATAAGGAACATGTCGGGCAAAAGGCACCGCTAAACGAAAGAGAAGAGAGCTCAAGAAGGGAGGCTAGGGGTTCACCGTTTACCAGGCGGATGCTGTTATTCACAGAATGCTTAGGAGAGATAAGGGAAAGGAGGTGGCTAGAACTGAGAAAGGCGATGAAAGCCGTAAAAGTCATAGAGAGAACACTCCCGGTGAAGAGGACAGAGCGGCTACGGTGACAGATATATATATATATATTATCATAGGAGGAAGGAGGAAGGAGGAAGTATTGAGTCTCAGCAAAAAGCACGCTGCAGACAGACACCGGAACCAATGCCAGGGGAAAGGAAGTTGGAGCAAACGAAGCAATAACGTTTGACGACAGTGACCCGATACCAGATAGGCCAACAGGTGCATATGCGGTGGTGATAAAAATCAAGGTGATGGATAAGAGGATTCACTAGGCATATGTGGACGGTGGAAGCTTTGTGGAAGTTATATACTAGCATTGTTTCTAGAAATTGGATGAGAATACAAGGAGGAAGTTAGAACGGACAAGCACCCCACTAGTGGACTTTGCAAATATGACAGTATTGCTTGAAGGCACCATACTTCTCCCGGTGATGATGGGAGAAGGTGAAAGAAATAAAAATGTGTGCATGGAGTTTATAATTGTGAAGAAAAATAGCCCCTACAACCTGATACTGGGGAGGGCGGTGTTAGCATTGCTCAAGGGAATAGTGTCAACCATGCACCTGTTGTTGAAATTTCAGACCAAAAAAGGGATAACAAAGTAAAATTTGACCAGCAAAGAGCCAGAAAGTTTCATAAGATTGCACTCAGTAAGAGGAAACAAGAATATGAAAGTGGGAAAACAATGCCTTTAGGTTTATCACGAATGGAAATGACCCATCAAAACTGGGCGCGAAAGTAGAAACGGTGAGGTTGAATGAAAGCTGGTCGGTGCAGGTAGGAACTAATATGCCACCTCAAGTGAAAAGCAAACTGAAAAAGGTCCTGAAAGAGAACGGGTGAGCCTTCGCCTGGAAGCTAGAAGATATGATTGGGTGCCAAAGGATGTCGGCTTACACGAGCTGAAGGTGGATCCCTCTTACAAACCGGTCAACCAAAAGTGGAGGATGTTATGCAGGGAGAGAAATGAAGCAGTCCATAAGGACGTGGGCTAACTAGTTGCAGCAGGGATCTAGGAAAAAATCTCTTACCCAACCTGGCTAGCTAACCCAATTCTGGTGAAGAAGACTGACAGCAGCTGAAGGATATGTGTAGATTATACGGACCAGAACAAAAGCCTGTCCCAAGGACTACTACCTGCTGCCAGTCATTGACCAGAAGGTAGACGCCCTTACTAACTACCCAATTAAATGTTTTCTCGACGCATATAAGGGGCATCATCAGATCTTCATCCTTGCAGTAGTGTGCAACATCCGCCCAACCCACGAGCCGGGCCTCTAGATACAATCCCTAACTGCTGATACACCTGAGCCCCAGGAAAACTTAGAATCAACTACAGGAAGCAAGTTGGCCTTAACCTTATTTTCGGTCTTATTAACAAACACAATAGAGGAAAAAAGGGGTCAGCATGTAGTAGATGGACTGGTAGTTGTCACTCTGCCTCGCAGCTACACACCTAGTGATCATAAAATAAATGATTTTAATTTCATGAAATGTATATAAAATTAATTTTATAATTACTAGATTTTTAAAATTAAAAGGTATTTCAGTCAAATGAGGACAAAATTTAACTACTCACCTAGCCAACATTACGTTGCCATCAATATTTCCCCTGCTCCAATCTTCTCGCATGAAGGACTCCCTAATAATTCCACAAACACTTCCTGAATGGACTCTATTGATACAGTGCTAGAGATGGCTATAACAAGACCATTAACGGGAATCACGAGAATCATATTAACATCATGCAATAAGATTGTCAGCTCCCCAAAAGGCATGTGAATTAAGTTCATGTACAGCTGTCACCTATCCACAAAAGTAGATATCAAGGTCATGTCAAGGTACTTGTACATGAGCGCTGGGAGGTGCGACAACCCACTTGCACGTATCCTATCCACAATTGAAGGACTGCATTGATGTAGTAAATTGGTAAGCCGCTGGCAATAAGTGACGTGGTTCTGGCATCTCAGCACACCCCGTTCTTTACAATTCCATACATCAACTGCAACATGGCCTCCAAAGTTAGGTATGATTTCGCCATTTACCGGGCCACCATCCATCAGCACACGCACAAGCCATGATTCATCTCTATGACACTTTCTCTTGCACCTATGACCCCTGTCAGTGCCAGTCAGACCAGGGTGGTCGAGCCACCTGAAGACTGGGCAAATCGACCACCTCGATTCTTGTTCCTCTGTTTACCTCTTCCGCTTGGTTGTACTGGCAACTCAACCTATACCTGAACTCTAATCTCACATCTGCCACTGGTAGGAATATGAACATGACTTGTAACCTGCCTGCCCTCCTCATCATGTGGTATCCTATCACCACCACCAATCTGTGGGCTTGATTCTGATGGTGTATCCCCAAATAATATTTCCCAATCGATTATTCAATTGTTCTGATGTACATTGATTGACGATCCCTCCCAGAGCGACGTTCTCGGTAGTCCACCTTCAATTGTCACCTGATAGTCCTCCATCATTACCTCCCCAGAGTCACCACATCTAACCAATGTCGAGATCCCCCTATCATGTATAGCTCGATCTTTCATACCAAGTCTGTCATCCCCGCTCATCTAAAATATATGAAAGATATAAATCATCAGCGTTCATAATAAAAAAAATACACCAACATAAAAATTAACCACAGTTGCATAATAAAATAAAATGCGATAAATTTAATTTTTAATTAGATACTAAAATTAGATAATTGATGTAAACCGCCTACAAATTTGGACAATAAATTTTTAAAGTACTTTTATTCAACTAAACTTAGATCGTTCATACTTCATTTTAATAATTAAAAAAACCTAAAACTTTTATGCCTATTTCTTATCATTCTTTAACAAAAATTGAATAAATAAATAAATAAATGTATATATTATATCATTCTAAATAACAATAAAAATAGTTTATTTTTCTATTTTTATAATCAACTAAACCATAAATCCATAAATAATAAACTAAATATTTTAACTTAATGTAATATGTTATCAATAATGATGAAATGTAAAAAAGAAAATAGAAACGCAAATTCATAAAAAAATCATTCAATTTTTCTACAAATATAATTGTTTTTTCTTCAATTCATAAAGTTGAAAAAATAAATAAGACTATCCAATTTATTTTTATTATTCAAAATTTAAAAACAACATATTTAATAATTATATACAATTATTTTATTCCCCTCCCCCACACCACACCCGCCAGAGACCCCTGCCAGCCCTTCCCCTTTCCCAGTCTCTCCATCGCCCAAACATCCAACCCACCCCCTTTTCCCCACCCTTTCCGTCGAAGTCCCCTGCCGCCCTTCCCCTTGCCCACTTGCTCGGCCACCCAAATAGCCCAACCCACCCGTATTTCCCCTCCATTCCCGCCAGATTCCTCATCCTGCCATTCCCCTTGCCCAGTCGATCCTGAGCCCAAACAACCCATCCCCCCCCTTCAAGGAGTCCCCTCAGCAAAACCACACCATCTATTCCAGGAAAAAACTCACCCTAAACCCCACCACTCCTTCCCCCACCAGATTCGTCCATCCATCATGGCTAAATTGGAAATTTCAAATTCCGTTGGGAAAAAAAGAGATATTTGAACTACCAGCCAACAACCCGTACTGACAACTTCTAGAAATTTGAGCTACATGCATTTCGATGTGATTTTATGGAGACGATGACTGTCAATTTTTTAAAAAAAATATTACCTTCCGGGTCAAATTCAAACGGCGGCGGTTGGAGGTCGGCGACCGGCGGAGGAACGACGACCGACAGTGGACAACGGACAAGAGTGGATGCCGGACAGAAGTGGACAGCGCTAGAGAGGTCCTCAAGTGCGCCCAAGAGTTTCACCAAAGGGAAAGAGAGAATGTATAGAATTTTTTTAGTAGTCTAGTTTTGTTATTTCATGCCATGTATTTTACAATATATGCCCTTTATTTATACGTATAATGTATATTCTTAAAATATATATATGTACTGTTGGATTGAACTAATTTTTGCTCTAAAAATTACTTCAATCCAATAATACATATATATTTTCAAAATATTCATAATACGTATAAATACAGGAAATATACAGTTTTATATATGATGTGAAATAGCAATACCAGATTAGGTGATAGGTCATACTCGGCTAGTATTGTATTAGATAAAGACGTTGGCAAATGGAAAACAATAATGGAGCATTTGTTATACTCCCTCCGTTCAGCTATGTTTGACACACTTTTTAGTCAACTTTTTAAAGCCATGTTTGACCTTAAATTTCATGTAATATATAAGTAGTAATATTATCATGTGAGGTATCGTTGGGTTCTTCGTAGCATGTACTTTTCAAATATTAAAATTTTACATGATATTAACATACGTAGCAAAACTTATTAATGGTCAAACATGCCTTGAGAAAAAAGGCAAAAAAATGTGCCAAACTCTTTTGAACGGAGGGAGTATATTAAATAGCCTAATATGGCAGTGGACCAGGACCACTCTTCCTCTTCACGTCCCAAGAAGAAGACCCGGAGACTCTGATTTCTTAAAAATAGAGCAATTTGCCATGATGCAGAGGGTAAAATGGTCTTTGCACATATCATTTATTTGACTGCAACGATGAGAAAGAAAAGAGGGAAGGGTGGTGTAGGGATAGGTATAAAGTGTAGTTGTAGATACTCCTTCCGTATCAATTTAAAATTTTGAATTTCTTGTACACAAAATTTAAAACAAGTCTATGAGATATCTTTTTAATTGGTGATGACACTAGGCCAACATAAATCAAATGAAATGACGAATTATGATCATATATTTATGGCTGAATGTAGAAATATTAGAAATAAAAAGTTATTAGTGGGACAGACCAAAAAATAAAGTAGAAAGTTATTAATGAGACTGAAGGAGTAATTATTTATTAAAGAGTCCATATTCTACTATACGGTCTCACGGTAATACCAGGGTCTAAACACAAATTATAAAAGTGTAAGATAAAGGAAAATCAAATTTGGAGGTTAATCTACAAATATTTTAGATTCAAAATTTATTTTAAAAAACTAGAAAAGTTCAATGACCAATTTGCAAAACAATAAGAATAATGAAATTCTTTTTCCTCCTTCTCGGGCGATTGTCCGACTCCCACCTTGGGGGCGCATTGTTGCTTCTCTTTCAACACCGAGTCCATCGGGGGAACCATCCTCGCCACCATCATGGAGTTCTCCGCCCAGGGGCGGAGCCAGGATAGATATATGGCGGGCCTGATCAATGAATTTTAAAAAAAATTAATTTTTTTCCTTATCAAAGGGGGCTGATAATTTTTTTAAAAAAATTTTACTACCCAAATTTCCCGTAATTTTCATTTTGGCGGGGGGTGGAGGGGTAGATCTGCCACTGTCTCCGCCATCGCTGCAATGAACATGGAGATCAGTCGTTGCACTTGTCCAGGAGGAGGCACGTCGGGAAGCCCTCGTGGTTTCTTACCATTGTGGTTGCGTTGATGTGGGTCAATATTGTTGAAAATGGAGAAAATGGCATCGTTGGAGGCAACAATCAATCTGCACATATCCCAGGCGAAACATTGAGCAGCAAATTGGGTCTTCTTCCATTAAAGAAATAAATATGGAAATGTGCTGTCAATCTATTGTCCAACATATAATTAATTGGATTGTTTCATATCAGTACATCTTACTGCTAAAAAAATTCACTTATCATATTAGAACAGATCTAACTTCGTTTTTTGAAACCATAGATGTAACTAATAAGAAAATATTAATACATCAAATTTAAATTATAAAAAAAATCAAATAAAATGAATTAAGACATCAAACTAAAATACTAAAATAAATATTATATTTAAATATAAAATCAAAGAGTTCGTATCTTGAAAGACGGTCTTTTCATAAGTCATGAAAAAATCAAGGTTTAAACTGCAAATTAAAATAAATGAAGATAACATATTTGGGTTGCATTAATCGAGTCATAAAACTTATAACTACTGCACGTTGCATAATAAAATTTTAATACCGCAACTAAAATATTTTACCTTTTTATTATTCAAATTAAACTCCGTCTTTCCATAAACCTATGGAAAGAAGGTCTTTCCCAAGACGTTGCCCAAATCAAAATACTAAAAATTCACATTAAACTAAAATTGTTAAATATAAAAAAAAACTAAAATACACAAAATTATAATAGTTAAACATTAAATAATAACACTAAAAATGCATATCAAAATAAAATAGTTGAAACATCAAATAAAAACATTACACCATACATTAAACTAAAATCATTAAAACATCAAATTAAAAATATCAAACTAAAGTACTAAAACATCAAATTAAAACAATTAAATACACATGAATCTTAAAACATCAAGTGTGCAACAAAATGTGGCACGAATATAAAAAAACATCAATACTTAAATTTAAAAATATTTCATGCAATTGAAACGTACACTAAATAAAAATATAATATTTGAAAAAAAAACCATCAATATCAATTTTTAAAAGAACTCGTTGAAAAACAAACACACCAATCAAAATGAAAGTACAAATTAAAATTTAAAATAATAAAACATCACTAACCAATGTCAAGATGTATAAAATGTCAAAAATTAACATGCAAATATGAGATTTACAATAAAATATCACAATTAACTTTAAAACATATGATTTTAGTTTTTAAAATGGTTATGAAAAAGAATCACAAGATTTGATTGAAACGTCAAGTACTGAAAATGAAACATCAAGCCTGATAGTAAAAACCCGCGCATTGCGCTAAAATGATGAACAAAATTGATCTGCGAATTTATCTGACCCGGATTCTTGACCCGCGAGATTTTTATGACCCGAAATCATTAATTTCGCCATTATTTATGCTCAGCAACCCCCCAAAAAGTGGTATTTGCACTCAAATCCCTCCTTCCTCTCCCAAACTATCTTAATTATATTTGGGATCTCATCTCTAATTAAACTTTATAATATTGTACATTAATCATTGGTATTGCTGTGAGACGGTCTCGCATAATACTTTGTCTTTATTAAAATTAAAATAATTGAATATAATGTCCAATTATGCATTCATATCCATTAGCCACACACGGGTGTGTATGGATATATAGTAAACTACATCATCCAAACATGTAGTTTGCGTACAAATATTATATGCAAATTAGAATTTTTGCACGCAAATTACACGTTTAGGTGATGTAAATATTGTCATATTAATTTATTTTTTTGGCTATTGCAAGAGGTATGGCTATCAGAACACCAATAGCAAAAGAAATTTTATGCATTATCTCGACGCTCAGATCACAATCTCTACGCATCGTCGATGACGCGAGCTCCACACCATCACCCTCCTTTGGACTTGACTCGGGCTTGCAGGCTGCAGCCCCCAAAGTAGCAGCAGCAGCATAAAAAATGTTGTGCACAAAACGATCACAAAGATCGTTGTGAAGAGCGAATACTCATCATCTTTGGGACGTGAAAGCTGAGCGGTCTTCTTGTGTAAGGATAATTATGCTTTCCATATTTTGTCAATTGTATTTTTCACACAGTTGTTGTTGTAGTATTTATTTTTGATGTGTAATATGTTGAATATGTGACATGAATATTTTTTAAGATGTCCCTTTGAGTGAACTAGAGTTTTTGATTTGGGTGTTTTGAAACTGAGTTAGGGATTTACTGAGTTTAATTGAATTTTTTACTCGTCTTTTGGTCTGCATGTGCTAGATTAATACAAATCTGTTCTTTTTTTCTGGCGTATGTCCACGTGCTTTTGATTTTATGACATCAGATCTTTTTTTTTAAAATCATTTGTTGACTCTATTTTCCAGTAATTTTATGATTTTGCTTCCGTTCCATGTTTAATCTGTATCCAGGTTATGACTCCTGTTTTGAATAGTTAAATGCTTTGAGTGAAAGTTTATTTCTTTTTCAAAAACAGATGTTCTACTTTTTTGCATTGATTTAATACTTGTCTAGGGTTTAATTTCGTAGATACTTGTAACTTTATTTTGTACCTATCCTTTTAAATGCTACCTGTACTTGTTGTTGGCATGTCTCATGGGGAAAGAGTTCAGTTCGGGGATAGTTGTACTGCCCCAAGCCAACCTCGGAATGCGTCTGACTGTGAGACGGTTGATCTGCATCGTTCCAATGCCGGAGCAAGTGGCTCAAAAACACAGCCCGACCATTCTGTCATTATTGGTGAAAGACATGCCTCCTTATCCTAGACTGATCCTGACACTTGTTCTAACATACCCATTGCCACACATTTTAATCCCACTGAGTTCTCAGATTATACTTATACGGAATCACAGCCAGTGAACGATAGTCTCGGATTGAAAGCTGTAGAATATGAGAAATATTTAGTTAGTGTGTATTTTGATTGTTTTGACGGGACCGAAATGCCCAAATTCAGTGAGCATGGCTCTTTCGAATCAGGTTTTGTTCTTTATTCGAAAAACTAGATCCCAAATAAGAGGCTAGTAAAAAAAACCTCCATGGATTGTACATGATTTTTGTTGAGTTAACCATGTTGCATAGGTAGTGATTATTGTTATTACTATTACTTAGTGCTAGTTTGAGGTTATACAAGTTACATATGTTATGAAATAAAGAGAGGCTTTAGTGGTAGGAGCTTGAAGAATATAAAAGCTTGTAATAATAGTCTTTAGTGCTAGTGAGTAGTGGTGGGTGGGAGGTTGAAGAAGTTACAAGCATGGAATAAGCCACATTGTTTAGTCTTCATTAGTAGAGTTAGTGCTAGCTAGTTATGA
>JAULKM010157998.1:0-16660 GCA_032355605.1 Rubia tinctorum
TACCTAAATCTATAAATCTTCCAACAAAAATATAACAAAAGAGATGTTAAATGCTTCGGAAAATACATGCATTTGACATCTTATCAGTAGCACACCCAAAGAAAATCACCATTGTAAATCGAAGGACACCATCCTCGATACCAAGGGAAATCATTGCAGAAAATCAATGGACACCTTCCTTGACTCCAGATTCCTTAATAAGGATTTGTACGCCAACACTACATCCAATCATTTGATTTATGGCTTGTACTCTCAATGCTACATCTCGAATTATTTTATTCCTGATCAATGGTCTGCTTTGTATTCGTACGCCTAACACTACATTACTCCCACCTATGTCGAGTGTAGTACGCTGAATAAAGTAAAAGCAAAACTCTGCAGATTTGTCCGAGATAATTACTTTGAGCATACCTCGATAGCAAATATGTATATAAATGCTACAACACATTGAATGATGTACAACATGATATGTTACAATGAGCTTGGCCCAAGTGGGGATAATATCCCCAATATATATATATACACATTATCCCGGTAGTTGATAGATCCTCGAGCTCATCCTCGACTTGGACCTCGGTCCGCGTTCTCGTCAAGATCTCCAGATTCGATGGTTAAAAAGGCATTAACATATCAACCTCGATCACCCACAAAAGTTTATAGGGGAGTCCAAACTCCACGAATCTTACCCATACCGCCACTGGACGTTCGAAGGCTCGTGGATTTACGAGAATTTGACTTCTTTGAGGTTTCTTGATGCCGGGACCTCTGAGTCACTCGCATCACCTACCGATTGATAATGGTCTATCTCATCCAAGATATTAGAAACCTTACTTAGATAATGGGGGAAATTGTCAATAAGGTCCATCTGTAGGACCCCATGGTAAAGCCCATGGACTCGAAGACTCTCTGAGAGTCTCACTGATAGAGCTTTTCAAGAACTTTGTCCCTGAGGCAAGAATTGTCATTTACAAGATCTTTGAGCACAATATCGTGGATTTTATAGCCCCTCGCAAGGTGTTGGCCTTCTCCTTGGCACACCTATTTCGCTCCACCATCTCGTTAGAGCGAGCTTGAAACTTCCTTTCTTCTTATGGTCGGGTGGCTATTATTACGCGGGGTTGGTTTAGGATTCGAGTAGAGAATATTGAACACTATCATTGTACACCTGCTTCAGGCCTTGCTTGTGAGTCTCAAGCTCTTTCTTCTTTCTATCGAACCTCAGCGTTGAAGACTCGATATCAAACTCCCATTTTATAAGCACGTCGACCTCGACAGCCAACCTCGCAACCTCTTTCTTCTCATTCTCATTCTTTTGCTCAAAGTTGGCACTCAATCTCTTGGTATTTGAATTGATCGCGCATCACCTCGGTCACAAGAACGATGGGGGGCTAGAGTATAGAGCAGAGAGAGCTCGAGGCCTATAGTGGTCAAATTTAAAACAAGTTTGAATCAATTTACCAGATAACTGTATACCAGAATCCCCCATATAACCCCAAGATTGGGTTGAGAGAGCTCTGTTGTTGCTCAAAGACAATTGTGTGAATGGTGGGGATAGAAATGATGAGTGGACCAACTCTGTCCTTTAGGGGAGATATACGATAAACCTGGCCAACTGAATTCATTTTTTGAGTTCGGAGAGATCCCGTGAGGGGAAACAGATAAACAAACTTAGAGATGCATTGTCGATAAGGAAGAGCGGCCCTAAAATTGGGTAACTCCTTTGACATTATGAATAACTCCTCAAGACAACCTCTAGTGCATTTCGAGACTCGTCTCCCTCTAAGGTGGGGGTAACCTTACCCATAGGATCCCCTTTGGCTGTGATTTTAGATTTCATTAGACTTTGACAGGGGGCTCCCCCGAGAATCTTGGGGGCTTTTCTCCTGTTGGGATTCCACGAGTTTAGGAGGCCACTCGGCCTCAAAAGGGGTCTTAGTGGGCCTTCGCCCCTTCCTCTACCCCATGTAGGAGGATTTCCCCTGTCAAGCGTTCCCTTTGCCAGAGACTCGCCAAAGTTTTAGGTTTCACGGGGAAGTTCGCTGGAAGTCTGGCTTTGCTAATGCCCATGAGTGGGTCTCGGTTAACCATTTATTCAGTTTTTTTCTCGATAACTGGGCTCCCCCCTTGGCGAGAACGCTTGTTGTGTGATTTGAGACAATGTTTTGTATCGATGAATGTGAAGAATATTTTTCTCTCTTTCGCTTAATGGGATTTGACACATGCTATGTGGCTGTCTTTCCCACTCTTTTCCTTTCTCGAGTGCCTTTCTAATTCCTGAGCCAATGACACTCATTTGAGAAAACCAAACTTCACATCGAGAACTGAAATCTCAAGCCCCCCGAACGAGTCTCCTTGGTAGGCTCCTAATCTATCAACTTATCGAGAGATTCTCTCAAACCTTGAAAGGACCTTTGGTTTTTTGGGGGCTCTTGATGATATATAGTCCCGAGTGGCCCGTTAGTAATGGGCCACTAGATAATGAGCAGTCACAATAATATTGACGAATGGCCTTACCTGACCCAGTTGGGTTACAGAGTATTTTGATTTTCTTGTATATATATAGCAAGGTATATTTATCATTACATTTCATTCACTATATTTCTCTAAAATTGAGATAGGAGTTGACTTTACCATCGCAGTGTTTTCCCCGGAACACTCCGAGAGTTTTGTTTTGCAGGTCAAGGTGAAGGAATAGGCGGCATAGTCCAATCGGGTTCTAGGTGCATCATATCGTTAAAGCTCAAACCAAGGGTAACTTTTCCCCTTGGAGTTTGCTGCAACCTCCACGCTTTGCACCGTTCTCAATTTTACCACCAGCAGCAGGGGATTCAACGACTCCCAAACCTTACACATCTATTGTCCCCTTTAATGACAATCAAGCATCTCGACCAAGTTCTCTTTGATGCTTTGCTTGCGGAGAAATCGAGCATCGCTAGTCAACTTGTCTCGTACTCAACCAGAGAGGACTTCTTCTCGATGCATCGACAAACGATGTTGAGACTATTTATAATGAAGAACAGAGGACCTTACGGAGAATCTCACTGCAGATACATACCCTCCCTTGGTGGTCCGCCACATGTGTTTGGCTCTGTGAGTACGGAACAAACACCCTCAACACCACAACCTTTTTCATTCGCTATGTACAATCGGAGGCAAAGTCAATAAGTTCATCATTGATTTCGGGAGTTGTGAAAACGTAATTGCAGAGTACGTTGTCAACCAACTCATCCTCGTCGCGGAACCGCATCCTTCTCCATTCAATGGCTTGGTTGCAACAGTGTTCAGCAAAAATTACACCAGAAGAGAAGAGGAAAAGAATTCGAATTGAAAGCTATACACGTAATTCTGATGTTTCTACTACTAGATGCTAACCGATTCTTCAGTTCTACCTTGTAAATTATACAATCAACTGCCTACTCTATTTGAACAACCAGAATCTGTTCTTTGCAGTTGAGCTGTTGAGGGAAACAGTTGGAAACCGTTTTGATTGAGCTTTCTGACTCAATTCCGTTTCTTGCCCAGTTTGCACTGAAATTCCATTTCTAACCCTGGGCCTCCTGACCGATTAACGCTCGCACTAGTGCATTTGGACCGGCAAAGAAATGGCACTCCGGCCCAAATCAGGAATTACAGTATAAATACTCTCATGTCACCGCCATGAGCTGGATACCAAAACCCCTGACCCATTTGGAAAATCGTCTGAATTCGAAGCAAAAACTCTATACCCTTCCTCCTGACAAATTTGCGAGGAAGGAAGGAGTACAGTGTATGATACAGTAGGATTCGTGTTCTTTGTTGCGATCGGAAGAGATGGATATCGAGCAGAAGCAAGCGGAGTTCATCGACTACTTCGTGAAGCAAGCGACGAACCTCGAGGGTTCCGCGCTTGCCAAAGTCATCACCGAAGCGACGTCGCATCCTTCTCTCTTCGCCTTCTCTGAGATTCTCTCCGTCCCCAATGTGGTCGAGGTTTCCATTTTTGCCCTACCTGTTTGATTTTTTTGTAAAGATAGTTGAATTGTGGTTTTGAATGCGTTAAGATAGCTATAGTGTTGGACGAATAGGGCTTCATTGCTGTCTACAGTGTCATTTTTGGATTCTTGAAGGAAATGTTTTTCTGTTTAATGGATTCTTTGAGGATGGTTCTGGTGTTTTGATACATTAGAGGGTCTATACGTTAGTAAGAAATGTTGACCTTGTTTTGTAAGGAGTGGGAGATCAGCTAACAGCCTCTTCTTAAGAGTTCACTTAACAGAAGGAAAATTCTTGTATAAAAGGAAGTGATGAAAACCTAGGTAAATATGGGAAGTCAAGCTAATTGGGGGTGATTTTGTGTCCGTTTGATGATCGTGTCATTTTTGGAGTTTTTATTAAAGATACTGGTTTATATATGTGTTGTTTTTTACCATATCTGGGGTGGCAAATTTTAGGAATGTGGCGGTGTAATGAAATATGATAAACAACTAGATGCTGTTATACTACGGCGACACTATATTTGTTTTGAATTGGATTTGTGGGTTGTTGAGGTTTCCATCATTACTTAATTTATTATTGGCTCTATGCAGCAGGGTGTGTAAATTCTTATGAGTTGTAACCTTTTGAAATTTGCAGAAGCTGAAATAATCCTTTGTCCACCTCCCTAAAACAAAATAATGAACTAAGATAAATCTTTGCTTTCACTCTGCTATTGTAATCCTTCACCCAATTTAAATGTTTCTGGTGCTGGTATTGTCATTTAAATACATTTAAGTTTTAATGGTTCGGTTGGTATGTGTATGCGCAAATATGCAGATCAAATTATATGTACTGAGCTAATATTATGCTTAATTAGGTACCTTTTGCGTTTTTTGAGGGGTATCTTGGTTGCTTGTCTATGTCTGATTTTTTCTCATCAATGTTGACAGCTTCAGGGAACTGAACACTCTGCCTATCTAGAATTGCTTCAAATGTTTGCCCATGGAACATGGAGTGAATACAAAGGTAAGATGTTTAATGATTCTGTCACACAACCATGACCTGCTTTAATTATTGATATGTTCTATTTATGAATCATCCCTTTAGTTTGGGGAGAGTTTTGCCAAGTAGTTCCGAGATCATCTTTCTTATTTAAAATCCTCTGATAAATATGTGGCTAGGTAAGCAAAACGTGTAGTGTGAGAAGTGAAATGATTCCTTGCTAGTTATTTACTTATGCGAGTTAGATTTCATGCAGGTTAATGCTATCTTTTTAATTAATTCTAATCTGTCGTTATATTATAGTTTTATTTCGGAAACTTCTTTGGCTATACTGGCGATGTCGATTGGCATAGTGCATCTAATTTAGCACTGTACTTTTGGTATAACCTCTCTCTTGCCTTGGAGATATCAATAATGATTAATGATCTAGTTCCAGTTATCTGCTTACATATGATTTAGGATACGGCGGTCAAATTTCTTTGGTCTTTTTTATTATAAAGAAAATGATTTTTAGTGGTTCTGAGCTGGACTCTTGGTTGGAGGATAATCATACTCAGATGCTAGACGAGTACCGATAATTTACGCATTAAACTAAGCGCATCATCGCATCCAGTTACGAAGATCAAAACTCTGCATGCAATGGATTGTGTGAAAGACCGTTAGACCAATCGGAAAGAGCAAGTGGCTAAGTAGCATAGCCACCATCCCTAATACTGACTTGTTTTCTAACCTTGCTTTTACTATTTTAGCTTAAGATGGTTGCGCTTTTTCCTCCCACCCCCTCAAATTTTCCCATTTCTACTTGGTTCGTCTGGATGCATATGAATCCGATTCATTAATGAACAATTAAAAGAACTTTTCGTTAACTGTGCAATGCTGATATGAATCTGCATAATTATGCAGGTAGTGCTGACCGGCTTCCGCCACTGGTGACAGAACAAATTCTCAAACTGAAACAACTCACTGTTCTTACTCTGGCCGAAACAAATAAGGTACCTTACCTTGTGAAATATACGAATTTATTGTGGTGATTCTGGTGCCAGTTTGTTACTCTAATCTGTGCTTGTTATTGGAGTCATTCTTTACTTTCTAAACTACTTAAATTCACATGAGGGCGGTGGGTCATACATGAACCTTTTCAGCTATTATGTTCCCAAATGTACTTATATCTGCTCAAACTTTACTCTTTCTGCCTTTAAGAGTGTTTTACCTGTTAAATACAGAGTCCTGTGATTTTCAAAGGTGGAAAAAGGGTGTGAACTGTTTAACTGCATGTGAGGAATTTCATGCTTTTCCCTTAATGACTTCTCATCCCCAAGACTGATTTCTATGCCTTCCATGTGAAGGTCCTATCCTATGAAGTCCTTATGCAAGAGTTGGATGTTTCAAATGTGCGCGAGCTTGAAGATTTTCTCATCAACGAGTGCATGTATGTGGTGAGTTTTTTTTACTTGAGCTCTCTTGATTGCTTTTCTGTTGAGTAATTTTCTGGGACTTCATGTATACTAGCAAAACATTGCTTATTGCTGATTTATGAGACTTGTCAAATGTATTTATGTACATAGTAAAAGCTGATGCTGTACAAATTGCAGACTGGGAGAT
The DNA here is from genome assembly GCA_032355605.1 of Rubia tinctorum. Lineage (NCBI taxonomy): Eukaryota > Viridiplantae > Streptophyta > Magnoliopsida > Gentianales > Rubiaceae > Rubia > Rubia tinctorum. Next base: position 6,559 of record JAULKM010157998.1, read on the forward strand.
CCCATTATTATTGTTATTTTGCTAGTGTCTTTGTCTACTCTTTCTTATTTATTTTTTCATTAACATTTTCTGCAACTTTTTTCTGGTCTAGGGTATTGTCAGGGGAAAGTTGGATCAGTTGCGAAGATCTTTTGAGGTTTGATGCTTAAGAAACCTGTCTGGCCTCTCCCTCTTCTCATTTATAGGTCTGGTTTAGTTCGAGAGACAGGGATTGAGTACTAAGTACTAACTGTATTGGTTGCTATGCAGGTGCAATTTGCTGCAGGGAGAGATCTTCGACCTGGCCAACTAGGGAATATGATAAACACACTAACAGATTGGTACCATTTCTTTCTAGCTGCCCCTTTCTGCAGGAGTTTTTCCCCCCAGTTTTCCTTGAGCCTCCTTTTCCTGGGCAGTGTTAGATGATATCTACATATGTTCGATCCTTCTTGTCTTAGTTTGTTTTATTAAGGAAGTTCTGCTGTATCTCTTCTTGTTTGGGCTCTCATACTTGTTTGCTTGCTGGGTCAACAGTGTGCTTTTTTCATGGTGTCATTTACTGCAAGTCCATTTAGGTTTATTTGCTATTTACTAGCTAATCTAATACTTTCACCATTGAGAATCCTTCATGAATTTTGGTGTGACTATCATATTCAAGATGCTTTGGTACAACATGGGAGTAGCATCTCATTCTTAATTTATGTGTGTATAATGGTTTCATATTAACTTTAGTATCACAATATTATGGTTTTAACTAACAGGTTAATTTTGACTGAAGTTTTCCTAAGAAATTGGTGAAGGTTTCAAATTCCAAATTTACTGTATGAAAATTTAAAGTGCAGGTTTGGGTGCTTTTTTGAGATTGCCTGGTTATAAGGTCTTGAATACGCTGCTTTGGAGTTTTTTCATATGAATTTCTAGAGCTTCCCGTTCTTGTGTTTCCTTATGCTTTCTGGAAGTTAAGCTGAATTATGCTTCTGAAACCATTCCCACTGGTCTCCCCCCTATTGCCTTGCCTAAACTTCATTTTGATTATTATCTGGACAATTTTTTGCTCAGCTCTTTGATATATAGTTACAAGGAGCTCTTTCACCATTTGAATCGGGAGTGATTTCCTCCAAAAATTGAGGAGTCATGTTTGTTATTGTAATATACATATTAAAATATTTGTTCAAGTTCTTTCATTTTAGTTTCTCGATCTTGATAATGTTTGGATTGGACTGAAATCATGTCTTATGGGAATCATGGCTCTAGAGCAGAATTCCTTAACATTCACTATTTCAGTTTCAAGAGGAAGAGTCTTGGATCTCCGTAATTTCCATTGGAAATTTACACAAATTGAATGGATATCAGTCCCTGAATGATGGTTTAATCAGAGTTTGTTTGGGGAGCTAGTTTTTGTTGCTTAGATAATTTTGGCTATGTGGTCTAATGCTTATTTCTGCTTTAAAGTAGATTCTTAGCTTACTTTGGGACGATCATCCTCTAGCTTTTCATCCCAGGGAACATCATGAAAAGGCTACCTAAAATATTCTAATAGCAGTCTTTTAAATTTTATAGGTTGGCTACATCGGACAACCTTCTTGGCACAATTCAGGAGAAGATAAAATGGGCGGATGCTATGAGTGAGGTGGACAAGAAGCATAGCAAAGAATTTGACGAGAGATTGGAAGAAGCCAAGAAAGCACAATCACAGAAGGTCAGTAAATTGCAGTTTAGCTCTTATTTAGTTTTAAGTGATTATTACACTATTCATATGTGTGTTTGTGTACACGGTGATTGGTGAGAAGAAGAGATTGGTATAATATTACAATGTCAATTTTTTCCGCGCAGAATGTGTCAAATCTACCCAAGCATATTATGTGTTTAACAAGGGGAAGTCAGCACCCCTTCTCATCTCTCTTGAATCATTGGTTTTGTTTGGAAGAATTTTTTTCTTTTCTCTACAATCGCTTATTGTTTTTTAAAACAAACCAAAGAAATTGGATCTCACATGGACTATTGTTTGGTGAACGCAATGTCTCTGGATTTTGATTTCCACTCTAACATCAGTCATGAATAATTTTTTTTGATCGAGTTATGAATAATTTTTGAGTTTGCCCGTATTCCTCTAAATTTAAGTAATCTGGCTGTTTTATATATTTTTACGGATGGTATTGGTCGATGTGTCTTACTTACAACGTGGCAGAAGTTATCAACTGTAAGCAGGCAGAGTTTGACTTCCGAGGCCATGAGGAGATCCACGCAGAATCTGGTGGAGTGATGGACTATGAGGAAGATCGTGGAAGGCCAAAGAGGTAACTGAGACAGAGTGGCTAAGCTAAGTACTTGTTTCAGGCTACAAAGCGAGGAAATTAGCCATACTGCTTTACAACCCTTTTGATTGGAAGTTTTGATTCATAAATTCGTTTGTTGGTGATTCCCTCTCCTATTGCGGTTATAACTCATGATATTTAAATTATTTCATAATTGTGCAGGAGACGACATCCAATAGGTTGAGATAGAAGAGTCATCAGGTGTACTGGTCTGATGAGTGACGACTAGCGAGCTTTTTGTGCATGGCTGCTAACGACAACTTCTATGGCTTTTGAGTAGAGAGCTGCCCATTTCAAACTGTATTTGCTAGTCATTTGGACAGATATTGAGCTAGGTTGTTACATTGCTGTTTCATTTTGGGTCTTGGACGGGAATCAGTCAGACTTGGTGATGTTAGAAGTATCTGGTGGTAGTGAGATGCACTGAGTTTTCATCTACAATTGCGGTGGAAGCGGCTCCACAGCTACTACTGCTAATTGCTGTGATGGAACAAATTGTCCATAATCCGAGAATTCTTTTAGTATTTCCATCTTGTGATTGAAGGAAAGGAAGTATAGATGCATTGCTTGCTGATTTTCCCCACAAGCAGAACGAAGATTATTTGAGGTATAAACCAAGATTTGGTTTACTGTCACAAATTTCCATCTTGGAGCCTATATTATACACCAAAACACTTTTCTTTGACGTAGTATGAGTAACAAATGTCCCAACTCTCAAACCAAAATGAATAACTTAATTGGAAATCTTAATTGAACTACTTAAAACTAATTGAATTATATATTCCTAATTGAGAATTGAGGTATACTTGAATTTGCAAAGCTACCTGGAACTGGAAGAATTGGAACTTGGCAGGCGTGAGACAACAGTAGAGAGGTTGGAGGCGCAAGCTGTGCAATTAGTGGGGGAGGCTGAAGGCTTGGACGCTTGGTGGGCTTGTGACTGCAGCGGCACGGTGCAACAATGTTGATCGTCGTGGGTGGTTTGGACGTTGCAGTGCAACAGTGTTGATCGTCGTGGGTGGTTTGGATGTTGCAGTTCGTTAGGCTGGGAGTGGGAGGAGAAACACGATTGGTTGATTGGTGATTTTGATTTTAGGGATTTGAAACTATGATTTTGGGATTTCGAATTGCCTGATTGGGGTTTCCCCCCACTTTTCTCTTATTATTATTTTTGCCTTCATAACTCAAAACGACGTCGTTCTACTAAATCAAAATGATGTCGTTTTGCTAGTGATCCGCCTTCCTGTGATAGTTAGTGAAAGGTAGCTCGGTAGTGGCTAGGTAGATTAGCTTGTAGCTCATTAGTGAAAGTTTATTATGTTTGTAACTTTTGAACAACACGTAAAGACATCAGTGATAAGTTTGTGTTTTCATGTGTTTCAACGCAGAGTGTTTTACCGCAAGAATTCTATGTCAGGTGCGGACTTAGTTGTGGGTGCAGGTTTACGCGAGGGTGTGGCGGGGGGTTTTGGCGCCGGAGAAGGTATAGTTACTTCGCTAGGTGAGGAATATATGAGCTCGGTTGCTGGATATGGTTTTGGTGACCTGGACATTGATGGAATGGTTCTGAAGGAAGTGCTGACAGAGCAAGTTGATGGTGACGTTAGGCCTAGTGGGTTTGTGTAGGGGTATTTGATAGTTGTAGGATCTTCTCGTGAGTCGTCAGACTTGGGTCACGGTGAAGATATGAGGATGAGAAGTCTCCTTGTGTCACGTTCGAAGGCAACCTTGAGAAAGTTGTGAAAGTGTGCATTCTAGATTTGGAAGCATACTGCTTAAGCGAAAGGAATGCGCTAAAGAGCTGGGGTATCAGATAGGTGCCTTGTTGCCCAAGTTTATGAGGCATGAACTGGAATGGAATACAAAGCTGGAGGACAGTATGACGTCGATGAAATAGTATGATGCATATTTATCGGAGCAAAATGTGATGATTGGTAATTTGAAAAGGGAGTTGATGGATATAATGTGGTAGGAAAATGAATGCCGAAGGTTTTTGGTGGATAAAACTCTTTAGGTTGGTAAAATATGACTATCATTTTGAAGTAGGAAGGTCATATAGATGAGTTGTTCGATCAGATAAAAGAGTTGCATGCTGAGTGCCGTTGTTTGGGAGCGTTGTTTGATGAATGACATAATCATTATGATGATACTCGTGAGTATGGGGATAAACTATTGACGAAGTATGAGAAATATGAAGATGAGGATTGAATGATGGGGAGTTAGCTTTTCCCAATTGGAAGAGTGCTGCCGTACGTTGGAATTGTTGCGAAAAGAACAACATGAGGTGAATGCGAATCTACGTGAGGATATTGCTAAGGCCCTATCTGTGAGGTCGGGGAGGGGAGGATCTGATGGGGTTTTGATATATCGTCGCCACCGTTTATAGCAGCAAGTTAAGGAGCAACGGTTAAGCCTAGAGGCTAATGCTTACTATGTATATCTAATGAGTATGCAGCTAGGACGTTCAAACTGCGGGTCGATTATCTACTGTAATTCCTTTTACGCAAAATATATGAGACGTATGGAAGGTGCTGGTAATACCCGTGACGGAGTGTATTTACACATGCAGTGGAGGTTGGAAGAGATATCTCTAGATGAGAATAATGGGGGAAGGCTTCGGTATCCGAACTTCTTTATTGATGTTGTTCTCGGAGAGCTAGGGTTATCGATCGGAATAGCTGATTGTGTAAATGAGTAATAGTTTAGTTTTATTGAGCACGTAATAAGACTTCTTCTAATAAATGTGTTTGTTTTTCACTGGTATGTTATCTGGTTGTAACAAAGAAGTCATGTATTATGAAGTCTCTAAATAAATATGTATTTTAGGTATAAGTTTCGTATTAGCATGACATTAGGGTGTGACCATGATATAGCGTTGATTTTATGTAACTAGTTAAATAATTCATAGCGGTAATGGTTTCGTATTAGTATTTTCATTGTAGTGAATGTGGAGCAATTGATGGATATTGAGTGAGAGGAGAAGTCGTTGTTTAGACCCCGACTTGAGGAGGGTGATATAGGTAGTAATGTAATTGCGATAAGAAAGCAGAGCGATTCTTCGCTTGTTTCGCTAGACTGGTGATTTTCTAGACGTATGCAAATCCGTAGTTCATCATCCTGTCTCTCTTGCGAGGTGTGAGTAACTCTATTACTATGCAAATTCGTAGGCGATCTGCCTGTTTGTGTAGCCTAAGTAGATGAGAGTGATGACATGAAGAATTAGGTGGAAGTTTATTTGTTCATGAGGAGTGGTTTGTGGAGGTATGCGAAGCGATTGTGAAAGGATGTTTTATTATTCTATTTTATGATTTTGAAATCATGGGATATCTCGGTATTACGAGTGTGACCGTGTGTTTAGGTTTGGGACGTGTAAATTACGTGGGCCTATGCATAAATGGATTCCCGAATATACAACGTAGTGGGCTTGCGAGTAGATGAGAATGCCACATGGGCAGTGTCTTTTTAGATTCTTTTTGTTGGAATATGTAGAATATAATAACGTTCCGTTTTACAAGGCTTAATAACTGGCTGGTTAGTTTTTTTGAGAAACCGGAGGACACGGCCTTTCAAAGGACTTTTAATAATGAGGGTTTCTTTTTCCAAGGCTGAATTACGCCTATAAAAGAGGTTGCTGATAAAGCACTTTCCCAGTTTGTATTTTTGCATGTTATTTCTTTGCGCTAAGCATTTGTGGGTGTAGATTTGAGTGTATGTTGTGTTTTCATGTTGTGTGTTCGCATGTTGTTTGTTTGTATTAAGTTTTATGGGAAGTGGTTTTGAGTGTGTTAAGATTGGGCCTAAGCTAGGTGGCTGTTCATCATGGATTTTCCCTATGTGGATGGTGGTTTGTGGTGTTCCGGGGACGTATGGTGTTACTTGGGATGCCGGAGCTATCCTTAATTCGGGTTGAGGATATCATTAGTAATGTGATAAACCATAATGTGGGAGTAAGTTGGAGAAGTTACTCCTGTTGATGGAGGTGTAAGATGGATTACATTATTTGTAGGGTGTCCTAAGGATCTTCATGCTTAGCGTAAATTTTTCAATCTTAAAAGTGTTTTAGTTTTTTTTAAAAATACATTTCATTATCTGACGTATATCTGTATTGTAATGTTTTGGACAATATCAGAGGGGTGAGATTAGCGAACATGGAGTCAGGATGGAGGATGATGAAGAATCTCTATCTGCGAGGCCCTTGAGCGTGGAAGTTGAGGAAAACCGACGCAGGGGTTATGCCTAGACTCGCGATCGTTGAGCCCGAAATAAATGACGGGCTACTCAGTTGAGGAACTTTTGACGGAGGAATGGCTTCGCGAGTTCATTCGACTGATGTATGAGATGGAGCAGATATACTAGCGAATCGATCATTCACTGTTTGATGGTACACCTATTCTACTTAATGAAGAGGATGGTGTTCGGGGAGGCACCTCAGAAAATAGAGGAGGTACAGTGGGAGATCGGGCAACCATTCTTTGGCTGCTCTCCTTGGGGTCTTTATGGATTGACTACCGCACAATTAGGGACTTGTAAAGCAATTTATTTATGTAATAGGTTCGCAAATAATATGATACTTCTTAGGGGAATTTTTATAGTTCAGGCAAGCAATTTTATTGTAATCTTTAGTTTTTGTATGAGTCTAAGATTAATAAATTTCTCACTGATTATGCGATGACTTCTCTTACTTCTCTGGTAGTGATTTTATTCCAGCGATGCTTATGTCACCTCGCTTACTAACTTTGTTCAGACTATATTTCTTTGTTTCTAGTGGGCCAATTATCGGGGGCCTGTTCTTGTTGCGCATACTAGGTGCGTTATTCTAATTGGGGCATGATGCGCTTTGTGAGTCGTGCCCTTTATATGATAACACTTTGCTGTGCTATTCTACCGTTGGTGTTTTTCTATCTAAAGCTTTTGCCCGTCGATTCATATTTTTAGTATCTCGTGTGACCGATCCATCTAATCCCTTAATTAGGGTATGCTTATGTGTGAGTTTACTGACTTGGTATTTTATCCATCTGTTATTGATTCTGTGCACCTATTTTCGTGGCTAAGCGATCTCTATGGTATTATCCTCTATAAAAGAAATTTTAAAATTTCTTCGCTTACATGTCTAAACTTAATTTTATATTATTTTTACCTAGTGCTGATTTTGATATGAGAGCGTACCTTTTTGCGAGTCTGTTCTAGTGTAGCGAGCTTACAATCGCGCAGACATACTGTTGCTGCAAGCTTTTCTCGCTTGGTGAGCCTAGCTTCCTTGGGTGTGAGAACTATTGGTCAAATGTTTGATGTACGTGCAGTGACTTTGGAATGGGCTCTGGCCTTTCCTAGGGACTATAACAACCCAGAAAGAAAAAAATGTCCCCACAGTCAGCGCCAATGATGCCGGAGACTCCTTCCAAGTAGAGATAGTTCCTGGAACTGGCTACGGCTAGTCCATCCCCCTCGAGTACCTGCAAAACCCCTCGAGGTGGTCTTGAAGGAGGAAACTTTGACGCTCAAATTAGTGTTGTCCTTTCTTTTGTATTCTTTTGGGAGTAGAAATCACTTACCTCATCTGGTGTTCTTTGTCTTTATTTATAGAGTCTTGAACATGTGATCGTGATTCACATATTGTGCTCTCCTCTCTTAGATCGTGGTTTAGTAGATAGTATCATAACGAGTGGTGCTTCTCACTATTCTCGGGATTGGTTAATTTAGGGAGAAGCGGCGTGGTTGGTCCTTTGTGTTTTTGGCAGCCGATTCGGTCAGCAACACGGCTGCTTCGGCACTTAATTTTGACTGACTGATTTGGAATAAATTTAGGATTTTTGGATTATAAAATGGACATTTAAAATTTGATTCATTTTTATTTTTTAATTAGAAGGGTGGTTTGGTCCTTTCACATAAAACATGCAAAGAATATTTTTGACCAAAACTTTAGACCAAACCAGAGTTATATTAGCACTTTTCTAAAATTGAGATTATATTTGCACTTATCAAAGAACTGAAAATTATAAAAACACAATTTTCTATAAATAAGAGTTTGAAATAAAATTCCTCGTAACATATTGATAGTGGATAAATATAAAAATAATATTATAAAAATATATAATTTTTTTAAAAAAAACCTAAAAACAGTTTCACCAAATGGAGATGCACTTGCTCCTCCAGAGAGCAAATGCATCCACCATAATTCAGTTAATAACCCATTCATTTTTGAGAGAAATGAGTTGCAATGTCCTCAAAATTAAAAAGGATAAAAAGGTGGGATAAAAAGGATTATGAAAGCATGGTTGAAAAAGTCGGGGGAAAAATAAAAAGTTGGAATGCAAGATCTTTATCTCATGGTGGTAAGATTTGGTTGATTAATTCAGTTCTATTAAGCATCACAGGATATTGGGGGAGTATTATGAAGATATCAGAGAATGTGCATAGTAGGGTTGTGAATATTTGTACAAATTTTTGGCCAACTGCTTATATTTGGCCATTTTCACAAGTATTCACCTGTATCCAAATTTTGGTAATCCCTCTATACCCCCTATTTGTGTCATACCTGTTTTATTTGATGTCATTATATTATTGTCGTACTTTCATTTTTGGTAAAATATTGAATGTTAAATTTGTTTATTCAGAAACTATTTTTATACTATTTTAATGACTTTAAAGATTTTTTTTGGTAAGACAGAAACAGAGGGACGGAGGGAGTATCACTATTTAGTTTCCTACTAGTAAAGTATAATTGCTACTCCGTATACTCTATACTGTAGGCAAGATTCAAGGAGATGAGGGCACATTAAGCTAAGAGTGGTGATAAGGAGAGTGAAAATTCATAGTGAAACTCACATACTCCCAGTGAATGATGTGGATGATAGTAAAAAACTAAATCACTTATCACCTTTCTTAAAAATTGCGACTAATTAGGGATACGTTAGTCTTTTCAGTATTGCCACATCAGTCATTGTATGGTTCACTATAAATTTTCACTCTCTTTACCATTACTGTTAAGCTAAAAAAAAGGAAGATAACAAGCTAAATATATGTGCGTAGCGCTGGATTTACGGTCAGTGGGGGCACGTGCCCCCCATGTACCCCCATTGTAAATCCGCATCTGGTTGTATCATGGGATTCCGAACGCTGCATTTTCAGAATTAAGGACAGAGAACTTAATCTCGCATCTGCATCTGCATCAATTTCAACCATTTACCTCAGTTAGTATGATCTCTCTGCTTCCTTTTTTATTTACTTATTTCAGTTATTTATTTTCATAAGTGATTATTTAGTTAATTGAAAGAGTGAAGTGAAAGGGCATCTTGGTCATTGCCTGTTGGTCAATTTTCGGTCAATGCCGGAATATAGTCTTAGGGTTATATTTGCAATTTCATCAATTAGTTAGAATTGTTTTTGTACTAAAAATTATGTCAGGGTTAAATCTGCATTTTTTCAATTATATTGGTTAAATATGCATTTTTTCAATTATATTTCCCTAACTGAAATTTAGGTTGTAACACATGTATCCGGAAACTGTGGAGAAAAAATGCACAACAGTTTGAATCAATCTTAAACATGAAGAACAGAAGACAAGTAATATGCCAATCTCATAAGCAGCGTGACTCTCCGAACACAATCTCAAACTTCTGTTTCTTTGTGAAATCCATTTCCGACGAATGAAACGAAGATGAACGCTTTCTGGGATTGACCTTCACAGGTTGCACCAAATCCGAAGAGCCGATCAAATGCGGGAAATTGAGGCGCGCTTTAGAGCCACGCATTTGGAAAGCGGCTTGATCATAAGCCAAGGCAGCATCCTCCGGCGTCTCGTAAGT
>JAULKM010158007.1:0-16658 GCA_032355605.1 Rubia tinctorum
ACAACGCCTAAAGGTATTTCATCAATGACATTATATACTAAGAACCATAAATTTGATAACAACTACAAGCATTAAACAAAATGCCTAGCCATTTAACCAAACAAAACATTTATTATAGACTAAACCTAGAACAAACAACATTCAAGATTCAATCTTTCATTGCTACCTTAGGATAAATATGATAACATTCAAGACTTGTTTTTAGAGCGTGTTGATATACTAAAGAAAAACCCTTATGGGCCAACATACCCAACCCCCTTTAGCAAACCCAAGATCCAGGATAGTTTTTGGGAGGCCCACGTAATATTAGGTGCTCATTGGGCCTATTTTATATAGAAAGGAGCTAGGTCATAGACAAAAGATACTAGGGTTTTAGGATATTATAAATATAAATGTATGTCTTCTATTTTAGCTATTCTATATTTTGCTATTTTTGCCTACATAACTCATATTCCGAGACTAACTTGATCGTCGGAGAATCTCCCCCTGGTACCCCTGGGGTTTGTTTCTTTTGTAGATTGTAGACCGGATTGAAGGCAATCGAGATCCGGAGGCTTGGATCGAGTCCGAGATGCATCAAAGTGCTTCTATCAGAAGAACAATTTACCAAAATGATAGCTTACCAAAACAACACAGCTCAGCAAAGTGATGAAAGCCTCGCAGATTACAGGTTCTTTATCAAAAGTTTACAAGTTTTCAATTTTTCATTCCAATCATAACTAGGCGCATTCATAGGTGGCATGCGATTAGGAGAAATTTTACAAGAAACTCACAAAAAACATGCCTAAGAACCCAAGAGAATTGCAGAAAATGATTGAAAATTATGTGCGGACTGAAGAAGCAAACAACCGCAAGATAGAATGTGAGCAAGGTGAAAAGGGATAATGGAGGATCCACAAATAGGTTTTGTCAAAATGGGAAATGGAATATACCTTTCAAAGAAAAAGAATCGAGGGCGCAAAAGACACCATTTCTAGAAACTCCTTTGACGAAGTTGCAAAAGGAGATTTGGCAGACAAACATGGAGTTGTTTCGCGAACCTATGCCAATGATAGCACCACCAGAAAAGCACTCTAGGGAACACTATTGTGACATTCACAAGGACCATGGGCATGACATCAAATACTGTAGAGACTTGGAAAGGCAAATAAAGGAGAATTTTCGAAATGGTTATTTGAGCCAATACAGAAAGGAGGATGGAGGAAACTGGTATGGCGAAGCCACCAAAATTGGAAACTCCATGGAAAAAAACTAGGGAGCAGTGAATATGTAAAGCAAGAGCCAAAAACTGACAATGAAGGTGGATTATAAAGAGGACATGGTGAACGATGCCCCAGAGAAAGTAATTGACCCGCCCCCTTCCAAGCATCATTAAAAACATGAGAGAAGGCTACCAAAGCTATTAAGGGCCAAAGATCACATTTATATGTTGCTCCCGCTCCTAATACTATACTACCAAGAATGGTAGAGAGTAGCAAGTATCGGGATCGTCCACAGAGATGTTAGGGATCTAATAATTAACTAAACACAACATTGGTCGGGTTGTCAATCCTACCACGTGTTAGGAATAAAAATTGTTGTGAAAACTGTCATTGGGGGGAGTTTGTAGTAACAACTACTAGCATGCAATTGATCATGAGAATTAACAATATAAACTAACGCTCGGAGAATATTTGCGTAACATGGTCAATGTCATTTCGATCATCGATTTCATCAAATACAAGAACTAAATCCTATTCTAGTGTTTGTGTCACATGAGGCGGACAATGGTCAAAACTTTCCCATGTCTGTGATATAGAGGTGCGCGCATAAAATATTCCATCAGCCTCATTTTAGGGTTGACGGTTTATTTGTTCAAGTCAAACTCTAGTTATGAGTCCTTATATATTTTTGGGGTTTAGGGTTGACCTATTGATCTGTTTAACTCAAACCCTAGCTATTAACTATTAAATACCGACATTTAACATGTTACTTGAACAAGATACCAACATCGGATTATTTTCGGTCTCTAGTCGGTTCTCAATAAGTACAAAGTGTCGATATCGACTTTCTATCGGTGACATATTGTCTATATCAATTACCAATTATTTTTTGAAATGAAGTCATTTTCGGTTTTGGATCAGGATGGCAACATCGACTACCTATCGGCTCTAGTTCGCTGGCTTCACCTACTTGAAATTGATGTTAGCTGCATTTCGTTATTCTATCGGTAGTTTTTCTATACAACAACTGATATATGTATTCCACATTTGCTTGTTTGTCTCATGCTACAATGCATACATTTTAAATGATGTCGTAATGTTTTTTTATATAAATAAAAAAAATCCAAATTCCCATTCATTTCAATCAAACCCTAGTTGACCTACGAGCGAACTCGAAGTGATCAAACCCACAAAAAATCCCCCCCATATTGCAACCTTTTTTATCACTTCAATCGCCAACCATTTCTCTCGTTAACATCATCAACGTCTTTTTCCACGCTTGTGTTTTCTTGTCAAACCATCCCCACCGCCATTGCCGGTAATTTGATCTTGAGAAAGCTTCTTTCGATCCGTTGAGAGCCAAACCATAGCCTATCCCAGCTCTTCTTGAAGGAATATAAAGGGTCATCATCCAAGCTGTAGTCGACTTTACTTCATAACAAAGGATAAATCAACATTCTAATCGACCCTCAGCCGATGTTGATCGGAAACCCTAAACTCAGGTAAATCACATTAGTTTTTGTGATTAAATGTTGAATGTTATTTTTTTGCCGATTTTATTAAGAAATTTCATGGATTTTTTATTGTGTGTTGTTGCAGATTGTGGATTGTGGATGAAATGTAGATTTTGTATTGTTGTAATTTAATGTTGAGTGTTATCAATTGTGGATTATTGCTGATTGTGCTGATGAATTATGTTAATGGATTAAGTTTTGATATAATTTGATGGATTGTGTTCATAGATTATTTTGATGGATTGTTGTGGATTCGGTTGAGGTTTTGTGTTGATGCAAGACTTTTTTATGTAATTGATGGATTTTGTGATGGATTGTTGTGGATTATGGATTGTGTTGGTTGATTGTGGATTTCCTTCAGCCCAATATAAGCGAGATCGACTGCATGTTGGGTTAGGTGTTGTATTGTTATTACGACCAAGCCAATATAAGAGTGGATCTTCTCTATCTTCCCATGTTCCATAGCTGACCATTGGCCGATACCGGCTACCATTCAGTGTAATTGAAATAGAATCGATGTGTATTAAATGTTGGTTAAGGAATAGTTTTTACCTTGGTTAAATTAAAACTAAGGTAAAAAAAGACTACTTTTATATCCTTTTCTAAAAAAAACTGAGGTAAAAGAACTTTCTACCTCGGTTTTTTGTATTTTTCCAAAAAAAAACAAAACTTAGGTAAAGGGGTTGAGATAAAATATCCGTTTTCTAATAGTACCTATCAATCAAAGAAAATGAACTCAGAAGCTCCAACCCCAATTGACCTACATCCATTGATGTTCTACAAAGGAGAAGCAGCATGCCTCTTCCCAGACACAGATTCAAAATACTGCAGAGCTGTTCCAGAATTGCCTAATTGGCAAGTTCTCCTCCAGATGCCTAAAATCTACAAATCATTCCCACAGAAATGGCAGCCAACGGCTTCAAATCTGACTTCCAAGTCACAACTACAGAATCCAAGAATGTTCGTATTACTTTCAATTTAAATGAGGAATTTGATAGATGATGGGCTAAACACACAGGGACAATAGGATCCTTTTATATGAAAGTTATGAAATTGTCAATAAAATTTGACTTAGATAAAGATCCTTGTTTTGTCTCAATCTGGACTCACTTTTTCCATCTCTAACCTTCATTAAGGTTGAATCCTCTACCACAAACTTAATTAGACCTTCAACCATTTGTCCATGTGTTGAGTTTGACCTAAGGGATCCATTACTTGATAAAATAAGATTAGGATCAAGGGATAAGAACGAGTCTTATCCCCTGACCTATAAATCCCACCCTAAGTTATGTTTCTCTTGCCAAAAATTAGGTTATGAAGAGCTGCATTGCATGTCAAATAGACATGAAATCTCGCAAAACAACTCTCAATAAAAGTCCTCCCCCTCAACCCCAGTCCAATTGTCCAAATGACAAAGTCCCTCCACCAAAACAAACAAGAGCCCCAGAGACCATTGTTTCTACCATGTCTACTAATCCTACTCTTAATACTTAACCAGATAAATCAATAAGGTCCTCTAACGAGGAGAACCTAAGATGACAGAAAAAGAATAATACCTCGGGGTTGTCTAGCTCTCAGAATAATCAGGAGCATCAGTCTCATAATGATAAAATATTAAGCACTATAGGCCAAGATTAATCTTCTATCAGTGGAATTCAAGGACAGAGAAGAATCGGTAACACAAGCCTTAACTTCACAACATCTGAAAGCACTCAATCCATGAAAGCATTTAATCAATCAGCTTGAATGCACAACAAAAAATATAATTTGTTCACACCAACAACATTAAAATACCAGACCCCATTAATTGCAGTCCAAATATGACATCTTTATTCCTAAGAACCCTGCCTCTCTTTCTTTAATTCCATACTCAGAACCTTTAAACATATCCATATCTAACAGCTTTTTCTCTATGTAGGAACAGGACCTGATATCAGGAATGGATATTTATCAGAGGCAACGAGACAAAAATGAGTTAGCTGTGATAGAATATAATGCACATGATGATTCTGAAGATGAACTTTCAACCAACCTCAGTCCTACTCTATCCCCCAATGTAAGTCACTGATCCGTACTCGTACTTTTAGTAGAATTAATCCACGGAGCGCTAGTTGCAAAGATAGAGATTTTCATTGTTTCTCTCATACTCACTACCACACTACCAAAAAGGGTAGCAAGTGGCAAGTCCGGGGTCATCAACCGAGATGCTAGGGATTTAAAAGTTAACTACGCAAAACTCGCAATTGGGTCGTCAATCAAATTACATGTCGGGAGTGAATGTTTCAAATAGGATTTTGAGAGGGGCGGGGAGGGGTGTTTATCTATCAACTACTGGACATGCAAGAACAAGAAAGTAAACTAGATTAAGCTAACACTTGGGGAGATTTTTGTTACATGATCGGTAGAATACTTTGATTCTAGATTCTATCAAATACAAGACATATAAATGTATCTTATTGTTTATGTCACATAGTATGATCAATTTTCAACACTTCCCTTTGTCTGTCACAGAAAGGTGCTAAAGTCTTATTCTATCGACACCACCTCCATAATTAAGGAAGTGCATCAAGCGGCCCGACCGTTATGCGCTCCTTTTTCCTGTAAAGAATTACATCACAGGCCTCTACCATTAATGCTTCTCCCTAAGCCTATAGAGGAAAATTGATTGACTTCTTTTGATGATTCTAAGGTTGAAACAACAAAGGTCAAATTACTACAACCGTAGTTTATACTAACTAACACGCCCTTACCTATCAGGCTACCATTTTCCAGTTAGATTAGAGTACGGTCATTGGAGTGGTGCTCACGACCCACAAGTATACACCTACACGGCCGCAGACTCTCACTCTCCTTATTTCCCCCGCGACACTCTCAAGGGGGGAAAATATACTAGCACCATACATGAAATATATACTATGGTGTATGCCAATATAGGATATCTAGCATGCATTTGAAAAGAATTTAAGGAACACATCAAGCATGATATTCATAAAAATAAAAGGATAGGGAGATCTTAGAATCTCACAAAATATCTACCAAATCATGAGTAAAATTTTAAATCTCCAAGAAAATAAACTACTCTACTACCAATAGATCGATGGAAAATATTGAATTAAATGCCATGGATCTAGGAAACTAAGAGAAGGAAAACAAAAGAAAGGAGAAGTAAAAGAGAAGAAGAATTCTAGATTAAGAGAGGAAACTCTCCTCTACCTTCCTAACTACCAAGAAAATAAAATCTACATTATGTCTACCTGTTAAACCTAGAATACTAAAGGCTCATTATATAGTAAAGGATAAATGGGCCTTAACAAAGGCCAAAAACTAGTGAAACCCTACCTAAAATTGTGGCATGTGCCTTGCAATAGCACATTGCCCGTACAATAGCACATTGCACGGGCCACTGGGTGGAAGATGTTTCCTTGCATATGAGTAGCGCGATCGTGTATTTCTTCATGGGTCACCGGCTGGAAGGATCTCATGAGCATCTGAACTACACAACCTATGTGATTCCTCGCGGGCCACTGGCTAAGAGCTGATTTCTTTGCAAAATGATGGCGCGGTCGTGCATTTCATCACAGGACGTGGGCTGATCTGTGGATCTTGATCTTCAAGGTGCACAAATTGTGCAATATGACACGACCCGTGCTAAATACTTAGCCACAAGAGCCATTTAAACTGCACCACTCTTTTCACTAGCACGAGTCATGAAATAAAACACAGCCATGTCACCACCATTTTGACTGGCATGAGTTGTGCAATAGAACATGGTTGTGCCAGTTTTCAACTTTGTTCGAACTTAATTTTTCCCTTCAATCTTGTATGTGCCGCTACCGGTGAACTGCTGATTCGATTTGGGAGTTCTTGTAATGCATTTTATAGTTCCTGAGAAGACGAATCAGATAGTGCCATCTACAAAGGCAGATTCTTCTCATATCATTCCCAAAACTCTGTGCAACTCACAGATTACAATTCATCTCGCTTCTTTATCTTCCTTCTTCGACCATTCTATCTTTCACTTTGTTTTAATGCGTGGCCTTTAGTCTTCTACCATCCTTGTGAATAGCCTTATACAATCTACTATCATTCTCGTGAATGGCCTTCACCAAACAATTCCAAAATGCTTATGAGAAATCAACAATGAAGCTCACAAAATAGGATCTAGATGCTCGTAAGGACATAGACTCCATTAGATCTAAATGATCTACAAAACCAGGGATTTAGACAAGAAAACCAACAAAGGTCATCTAAACCCTTGTAATGTAAACCTACTTAAATCTAGTAATCGACCATGCAAAAGCTACTAACAAATGTGTTAAATGCATTAGGAAACACATGTTTCTAGGTGCAAATCAATCCCCCCACACTTAAGCCTTTACTCGTCCTCAAGTAAACAAGAACGAGCAAAGACCCAAATGGACCATAGCATGAAAAGAATTTCCCAAGACATCCAACATTTATTCTTAGACTACCATAGTTACCCCAAAAATATAAGAATATCACAACTCTCGCATCCCAAAGAAAATAAGACAATCTATCCAACCAACATTCCAAATGAAAAGGTAAGGTATACAAAATATATATATATATATGTAAAACTAGCTTACTCCGCCAAAGAAGCAACCAAAGACAAATCAAGGGAAACATATAATAGTTCCAATTTCTCTCATTTTATCTCATTTTACCTAGGATCCCTTTCGGGTTTTCATCTTGGCTTCACACATTTTTTTCTTTCTCAAGCTCACCCTCACCTTTTTTCCATACCAATTGGCCTCTCATTTTTGCATAGGTTTTTCAATCTATTAGGACTTCCCATTTTTTCCTAAGTTACCCTTCGGGTTTTCAACTTAGCCGGGAATATATTTTTAATTTTTTTTTAAACTTCTCTTAGAAGAGACGGTTCATCTACGGGCTTTACCCTAGACCTTGTACCAAATTGCCTTTTTCCGTTTGCCATTTCCTCGAAGAGTTCCATTGCTTCTCTTGGGCTCTTGTTGGAGATCAAATAATTGAAAGCGGCGTTCACCATATGCATGTCATCATGGCACAATCCTTCAAAGAAATAATAAATGAGGTCTCCCTCCTTGAACCTTTCCCAATACTCATAGAGGGACTCGTTATCAAATTGAGACATGTTGGAAATTTGCTTCTTCAACTCCACAGACTTTGAAGATGGGAATTATTTCTCGAGAAATCTGTGCTTCATATCCATCCATGAGGTGATACAACCAGACGGGAGATAGTATAACCAATCTTTGGCTGAATCCTCAAGTGAGAAGAGAAACGCCCTCAGATTGTAATCTTTCTCTGAGACACCCGCCGACTTCATGTTGGTACAAATTAGGTGAAATTCCAAAAGATGCTTGTTTGGATCTTCTCCGACCATTCCATGGAAAGTCAGAAAGCAATGAATCATACCGCTCTTGAGTTCACACATCACATTGGGTGGAAAGGGTGGGAAAATGATACAAGGCAGTTGATTCTCCAGATTTGGAGCCATCAACTCTCCCAAAGTGTGGTTATCCTCCATCATTTCTTCTTTCTCTAGAACTACCGAAAGTGGTTCTTGTGGAACTTTCGGCCTAATTCTCCTCTTCCTTCTTTGCCTACCACCTGTGTAATCCGTTGGACTACGTAAGACTCCCAAGTTCTTGGCACGGGTATGTACCATAAATCGGGAATAAAACAATGGCCAACTCAAATCAACACTAGAAAAAGGGTTAGAAGTAAACGAAAACTAGTAAGAAAGCTCAATATAAAAAAATAAAATAAAAACACTTACTACTCAACTAAAACGTTATGCAATTTAACTACTACATCGTTAAACTAACATCCCCGACAGAGGTGCCAAAATTTGACCCGCCCCCTCCTGAGCGTCCTTGAAAACACGGGAGGTCTGTAGGAGTCAAAGATAGAATTTATATGTTGCTTTTGTTCCTACTACTACACTACCAAGAATAGTAGATAGTGCCAAGTAAAGGATTCATCAATAGAGATGTTAGGAATCTAATAATCAACTAAACACAACTGTGGTCAAGTCATCAATCTGACCACGTGTTAGGAATAAATAGTGTTGTGAAAACAGTCATTCGGGGGAGTTTGTACTAACAACTACTAGAAATCAATTGATCACAACAATTAACAATATAAACTAACACTCGGATAATATTTGCAGAACATGATTAATACAACTTCGATCATCGATTTCGTCAAATACAAGAACTAAACCCTATTCTAGTGTTTGTGTCAAGTGGTACGGACAATGGTCAAAACTTCCCCCTATTTGTCACATAGAGGTCCGCGTATAAAATCTTCCATCAGCCTCGCATCCAAACTTGGAGAGTGCAACAACAGCAATAACCCATTGTGTGGGTCTGATTCTCCCCTCAGCGACTAAGTCCCGGGTGGAACCACGAACAAACTACCCCTAGGCCTACAAAGGCAAAGGAAGTAGGCGTCTTATCGATGACTCTAGGATCAACAAGATAATCCTATTTTCTACTTAATCTATCTCTACCCGCAACCCTTAGAACCTCATTGGTCGGCTAACTAGAGCATGGTCGATCGTGATGATTAACAATGGTAACCTTCATGCACACACCCAGTTCCGGAGTATCGTCACCTCAAGCGCATCTAGGTTTTTTTTGGGGGGGTAGAAATAGTGCAACAATATGAAAGTAGACTTATTTGTGTGCCAACAAAGTGTGGCAATCATGCAATTCACGAGAATTATAAGAACAAGCCAACATAATAATCACAAAACACATATAAATATATAGATCTAGAAATCTCACAAAATGAACTTTAACAAAGGAGTACAAATACTATCCCAAAGTAAGATCCCTACTCCCTATAAGAATCGAACCTAAGTATTTTATTGGCCTCAACACTTTTGGGGAAAAGAAAATTTAAAAAAATGAAAAGAAAAGAAAAGAGCCTAGAGAGAAGGAAGTGTATTTTCTCTCTATAGCCTACTCTTGAGATCTAAAAAATAAGCATAAACTTAAAACCTAGTAGACATTGGTCCATATATATATATTACGGAATTGAGCCTAAAAAGGCCCAAAAAGGCCAAAAACCATAGCATCTGCAACTCGCGCGGGGGGGGGGGGGTGACTGTTACGGCCAGTGACGACCGAGGGGGCCTCGTGCGAGCATGGTCTGTGGCAGTTGAGGGGATCTCGAGCTGGTGCGGTATGCCGGTCCTGGCCCGAGAAGTAGCCTAGTGCCGGCGTGGGCTGTCGTTCTTGGCACGAGCTATTCCCCTTATGCCGATGCATCCCGTGTCAACTGGCGCGGGCGGTCGACCTACACTCTGTTTTTGCTCCTTCTGACATCCCATGTCGTTTGGTGCCCCCTTCAGTTAGAAACTCATTTTTCCCAATATCTCGGCGTGGACCACATTATTCTTCACACAACATGGGCTGGTCTTGGCATTTGTGACTGAAACGGTGCGGGCCGTGTAAAAAGAAATGTCTCGCGCCCATACTTAGTCAATTTTTGGGAGTGAAAAGGTGACTTGGAGTGCACGGCTAGCCGGATCGAGCAGGGTCCATGTTGGAACTTGACATGGCTCGTGATGGGTGGTAAGGAACATTTCAAGAGCATGGAGCGGGTCATGCTAGGCTTAGCCTCGTGCTGGCCTTAAACGGTTTGTGTCGGTCGTGACTGGTTCGATCGGCTGACTTGTTTCCTCCGCTATGGGTGAACCATTGATCCGATTAAGGAGTTCTTGTATTCAATTTTACAGTGATCGAGAAGAAAAATCCAATGGGATCACCTTCAAGGGCTGATTCTTGTCGAATTTTCCCAGAAATCCGTACAACCTCAAACAATGATCCATCTGTTTCTTCCTTGTCCTTCTTGAACTTTGAATTCACCTTTCTTGGTCCCAATTCCATATATTACCACGCCTTGGAGTCCGTGGCCTTCAATTTACTACTATCATTGCGAATGGCTTTCGATATCTTCTATCATCCTTGTGAATGACTTTCAAATATCTACTACCACCCTCGCGAATGGCCTTCTACAAAAACATGATCAAAAGCACTCAAAAGAAACCTACTAATGAGATGAAAAGGGAAGATCTAGGTTCTCGTAAATACAAAGTGTCCATTAGCTTCAATTAAGTCTACAAAACTCGGGATTTAGACAAGAATACCAATAATGGCCGTCTAAATTCTTTGTTGTGAAAAACTAACTAAAAATATCAATCAACCAAACAAAATATGATAATAAATGTGTTAAATACATTGGCTAATTCATGCATAATGGTGCACATCAGGATGTACAATAGAACACGGCTGTGCCAGTCTTCAACTTTGTCCAGACTTGGCTTTTTTCCTTCAATCTTGTATGCGCTGATACGTGTGAATCACTTATTTGATTTGGGAGTTATTGTAGTTCATTTTATAGTGATCGAGAAGAAGAATCCAACGGTGTCATCCACGAAGGCTATTTCCTCTTGGATTGTTCCCTTAACTCTGTGCAACTCTCGGATTACAATCTACCCCACTTCTTTTTCTTCCTTCTTCGGCCCTCCTATCTTCTACTACGTTTTGAATTGTGGTTGTTAGTATTCTACCATCCTTATGAAATAGCCTTTTACAATCTACTACCATTCTTGCAAATGGCCTTCATTCAACTACTCTGAAGTAATCACAAGCAATAAACAATGAAGCTCACAAAATAGGATCTAGATGCTCGTAAGAACATAGACTCCATTAGATCTAAATGATCTACAAAACGAAATATTTAGATAAGAAAACCAACAAAGGCTATATAAACCCTATGTAATATAAACCTACTTAAATCTAGTAATCGACCATACAAAATCTACTAACAAATATGTTCAATGCATTGGGAAACACATGCTTCCAGATGCAGATAAGACACCCTGATCTTATGGACCTTTCTATTTCAACTCATAAATTGAAGAAACATATGAGAGGCCACTTAAAAGATTCATTTTAAATAGAAAGAAACAATTCTACCATTGTACCAGATATGCCCTAAAAATTACCCACCCAATGTATATAGATGACACAATCATATTCTTAAAAGGTGGATCAAAGAACTTAAAAGTAATCAAGAAGTTCCTTGTTGCTTACCATAAAGGTTCATGTTAACTTATCAATTACTCCAAAAGTGATTTTCATATCAGTAAAAAGTCCCAAACACAGCTATTCACATTATCACTATCACAAGACTGACCCTCTAGCACCAGTTTATGGGGGGTTTAAAAAAAACCAGTGCCTAAGTAGCCGGTGAAACATTTTCACCGGTTTTTGAAAAACCGGTGCTAGATAGCACCGTTTCTTTGGTTAGAACCAGTTTTATAAAATTGGTGCAATATTGCCACCTGTTTTCATATTAGCACCGGTCTAAAAATCGGTGCTAAATTTGGGGAACCGATAATTTTTTTGCACCAGTTAAAAAAACTAGTGTTAAAATTGGAACTGGTTTTTTAGTTGCACCGGTTCAGAAAAACCGGTGTTAAAATTGGAATTGGTTTTTATTTGCACTGATTTTTAGGAAATCAGTGTTAAAATTGTCACCGATTTTTTATTTGCAATTGCAATTGGGCACTGACCGCAGTTGCGCGCAGCTGCTCTATTAGTTCCATTTGGAAAAAAACAAAACTTGAATTGGGCGCTGACCGCAACTGCTCTATTAGTTCAATTTGGGAAATTAACACTAAAATTGGGCGCTGATCACAGTTGGGAGCAACCGCTCTAATACTTCACTACAAATAGTAAAACAGTCTAAAAACATATATATGACCACATCTAGCAACATCAAACAACATTTCCACAAAATGTATGATACAAAATTAATAATCTATAGGACTAAACGTAACTATCTCAAATATAACTAACTATCTATGGGACTAAACATAACTTTAGCTTAAACTAGAAATTAAATCATGTGGCATGTACACATCAAATCACAAGGCTAATTCACACATCTATGGTCCTTAGAAATGGTCAGATGTACCCTATCATACCATATGGAAAATGTGTCATGTTTTGATCCTTAACATCACCCCTCCAAGTCTTGGATACCGCTCCTCTAGTTAAGAACTATACTGGGTTGCATCAAAAGGGCAAAATATTTAGTATTTCTCCTCATTATTTCCTTTACATTCAAGAAACTTGGAACCATGTTTTGTGGCACCTTTTGTCATCACTTATGTTTTCTAGGAAATGGTCATGCCCATTCATATAAAGCTCAAATTATTGAAAAGATTAGGTGAACTGCTTGAAAGATAGATAAATACACAAACATGAGAACACTATGCAATGATCAGTTGTTATAACTGAGCTCACAAACCTCAGCATCAATTTTGCAAGTCATTTAAGTAACATTACGCAATGATTAATCATTTAACTGAGCTCAATAACCTCAGCAGCCATTATGTAAGTCACTTAAGTACTTCAACTAGATGGGAAAATAAGTCATTTCTCTTTCACACTATACTTTACAGTAAGAACATCCATAACATCTAATCCAATCCCCGCCGCCACTACTATACTTCAGCTCCAATCAGTAAACTACATGTCCTAAGAAACTAACATGCTTCTATAACTAAAAAACTGAAGCATTTGAAACCACAATTAAATAGCTCAAGCTCAATTAAATAGCGTGATCACCTGAAATTGCGGCAGAGCTCTGGAACACACATTTTGTGAAGCAAATTGGACCTCGTCTGCTTAAACCAAATGCAGAACACAGTCATGGGATTTGCATTGTCGACGTCCATGGGATCATCAGCAGCGGCCTCCTTCTCGGACACAACCATGGCCAAAGGAAGCTAATCCCCATCCTCCTCCGTCTTATCCTTGTCCTCCACGGCGGCAGTAGTCTCCGACTTTTATGTTTGCACCTGTTTTAGCAAGCTGCTTATTTAATATTGAGACCTCAAGCTCCCTTACAAAAATTCTTGAAAGCAATGTCTTATGTAGAGCGTCGACGGGTGGTTTAGAAAATAGTCGAACTTGCCCTGCATCAATGTCAAGTATATCTGTTTGAAAATGGAAAACCCATTGGCTCTTCTTCACGGGATAATCACCACCACAGAGACACCTCTCTAGCACCGGTTTTTGGCACCTATTTTTGAAAACTGGTGTCCCAAATAAATTAGCACCGGTTCTTTTTAATTAACATTGGTTTTTTGAAAACCGGTGTTAAATTAGCACCGATTTTTTGAGAACCAGTGTTAATTTTTAAAAAATCGGTGCTAGTTTAACACCGGTTTTCAAAAAATAGATTTTAGTTAAAAAAACGGATGCTAATTTAACACTAATTTTCAAAAAACCAAAGTTAATTTTAAAAAAAACGGCCAAAATTTTCAAAAGGATTGCCAAAATGTTTATAAAATTTTGGCCTTAAATTTAAACTTTTTTTAAAAAACTGGTGTTAATTTAAAATAATCGGTGCTAATTTAACACACTAATTTAACACTGGTTTTAAAAAAAATAGTTTTAATTAAGAAACCGGTGTTTTAAAAAAATTAAAATTAATCTTCTCGCCAAAAAATTTAAACAATTTGCCAATTTTTTTTATTTTTTGGCAAAAAATTGATGCAATAGGCGCAGCTACGCGCAACAGCTCTAAACTAAATATTTTTAAAATTCAATCTTCTCGCCAAAAATTTTATGCGATTGGCACAGCTGCGAGCAGCCGCTCTAAGCTAAATATTTTTAAAATTCAATCTTCCCGCCAAAATTTCAAAAAAAAAATACCAAAAACTTTTAAATTTTTTCCCAAAAATATTACTCCCTATGTCCCAGCATAAGATGCGGAGAATCTTTTTCACGGTCTTCAAGGAGAATGTTTGACCATTAATATGTTTAACTACATATAATAACGATAAATAAAAATTTGATATTTAAAAACTACCTATTACGACGAATCTAACAACACCACGTACGATAATATTATTGTTTATATATCTATTCAAATATGTGGTCAGACTGTCAAATAGTAAGTGTACAGCTTATGCTGGGATAGAGGGAGTATGAGATTCGTGCAGCTGCACGCAGCCGCTCTAAGCTAAATTATTTTTTTCTTGACTTTCAAAATCATTCAGTTCTTTTGCTGACTTTAACTATGACTAAGTTGAATTAAATTAATCAACGATTAGCCTTTATTGACATAATATAAATAAGAATATGAATGTTTGAAAAACAAAATTAATGTATTATGGAGCAATGGATAATGGGGAAACACAATTTTGGCTCACAGTGTAATTTTCCAAAATTGTGTACAAGTAATCAATATTGACTTTCGAGGCCCTTCCATTCACAATACATGCCCAAATCGCAATGTCGCAATCATATATTATTCAGTTGAATTTTGGTGTCTCCAATTTCATGATTCCACAATTCCAAATTTCTTGGAGGGACCTAAGTGCAAAAAGTAAAAACTTTACTCGTAACTCCAAATTGAAATCCGCTCGAACGTAGTGCTTCCTTATACACCCCCATTTTATTTTCCAAATCTGTAACATAATATTTATCATCGATCGGGCACAAGAACATATCCGTAATCCTTTCCGATTTCTATTCCTTACTTCTATGTAATCAACTCTAAATTACTTTAGAACATCAACTAGAATTTTTCCATAGTTAACCAAAAACATATATTATTTAATATTTTTATATTTAGGCCTGTATAACAAAAATCATGTATTTTGGAGCAATGGATATTGGGGAAACACAATTTTGGGCCACAGTGTAATTTTCTGAAATTGTGTACAAGTAATCAATGTTGACTTTTGAGGTCCTTCCTTCATTCATACATGCCCAAATCGCAAAGTCGCAATCTCATATTTTTCGATTGAATTTCGGTATCGCCAATTTTGTGATTGGACAATTCCAAATTTCTTGGAGGGACATAAGTGCAAAAAGTAAAAACTTTACTCGTAACTCCATAATGAAATCTGCTCCAACGTGGTGCTTTCCTAATCACTCTCCTTGTAATTTTAAACAAAACAAGGGAATATTTATTAACAATGCGGCGCAATAATGTTTTCGTAATCCTTTTCGATTACCCTTTCTTACTTCAAAGTGATCAACTCTAACTTGCTCTAGAACATGTACTAGCGCTTTCCAACATTTTACCCAAAAAATTATTTATTTTTATTTCTATATTTATGCAAGAATAACAAAAATCGTGTATTTTGATGAGAAGGATAATGTCGTAACGAAATTTTAAGGCCATAGAGTAATTTTCCACAAGTTAGGGAAAGACCAAGGTTTAAACAGCAAATTAGAAAAAATTAAGATAAAACTTTTGACGGTCAATCCTTACTTGACTTTAAATATACAAACACTAATTACTAGTTTGACTTTCACTCTAGTACAGGGGTCGACCCTTACTTGACTTTCTATATATAAACCCTAATATCTAAATTTACTTTAACTAGTTAAAAGTCATACCTTACTTCACTTTGTATATTAACACTAATAACTAGGTTGGCTTTCACTAATCAATGGTCAACCCTTACTTGACTTTTTACATATAAACACTAATAACTAGGTTGACTTTCTGTACTAATCAACGGTCAACCCTTACTTGACTTTTTATGTATAAACACTAATAACTAAGTTGACTCTAACTGATCAACGGCCAAACCTTACTTGACTTTCTATATATAAACACTAATAACTAGGTTGACTTTCACAAATCAACGTTCACCTCTTACTTGACTCTCTTCATACAAACACTAATAAATAAGTTGATTTCAATTAATCAATGATCAACCCTTACTTGAAATTATATACATAAACACGAATAACTGAGTTTGCTTTAATTAAAACAGGTCAACCATTCCTTGACTTTCTATATGTAAACACTAAGAGCTAGGTTGACTCTAACTAATCAACGATCAAGTCTTATTTGACTTAATTTGTATATACTAATAAAATGTTTGACTATA
>JAULKM010158018.1:0-16658 GCA_032355605.1 Rubia tinctorum
TAAACCTACCTAAATCTAGCAATCTTACCACAAAATGATTACAAAAGAGCTGTTAACTGCTCCGGAAAACACATGCATTTGAGGTCAGATCAGCCAAAGACTCCAAAGTGTGGTAGTAGATGGAATTCAGCCCGGAAAAGGCGAATTTGAAGTTCAAGAAGGTTAAGAATGTAAAACGGTATACCGACTGGCACGAGCCCTTGCAGTAGCCAACTTTAGCCTTGCACGGTTTATGCAACAGGCCCTTACGCGGTCCGTGTACATTCGTGCAGCTCGTGCCAACCATGCCCTAAAATTACTCCAAAATTGTTAAGTATGGGCACATACCATTCCATTTTACATGGTCCGCACCGTTTCAAGTTCCAAATGTGAAAACCAACCAATGGGGTGTGAAAAATATTACCGCCCGCATCATTTTAGTGAGCAAAACATCCTCCTAGCCACAGGGCCACACCAAACGACACGAGGTGTGCAAGAGCTAGGACTGCGCCAACACGAAGCCTCCATGTGCCAGAACGTGACCTCCACACTCCAGCGTGAGGCTTCCACGAGCAAGCACGAGCTCTCCAAATGCTGGCTCAGATCGCAACGTGTCAGCACGGATCTGGCCTAGGGATCCGTGTAGACTACCTAACCAACCCAAATGAAAACTCTCCTAAACAAATATAAAACCTCCTCGTTCCCAATCTTCTTCCTCGCTTTTCCTCTTCCTCTCAATCGAGCTATCGCCTTTCTTCTCCCTTAAACCCTTTTTTGCTATAAGTTTCTCAATTCTCATTTGATTTACCTCCACTTTATTTCAACATATTCATATATTCGATCCCTACAAAAAACATTTATCACTTTCCCAATAAAAATACAGCTTTTCCTAAAAAATAAGAATTCAGTTCATCCGAATTTTGAGTTTTCTCCCAAAACTCAATTTTTGGTCCATTTCGGATATTAGAGTTTTCTTCAAGTGGATCGAGGAGGAGTACCACACACTTATCATGTAAATATTTTAGACCAAACATCACCTTGAGGTATTTGACCAATTTTGGCTATTTAGAAGAATTAGAGTTTCTTTAATTTCTCAGATATTTGCATTCTTGAAGTTTGGGGTTATTAGTGTGGTAGTTGGATTATTGTGGGAGAATATATTGAGTGGGGTATTTGTTAGGGATTTTTTTATATTGGTGATTATTGTTTGGTGTTGTCTGTTTGCTATATCCATTATCATGCCACGTAGAAATAGAGGGGAATTTAGTATATCTTTCATGGGACTAACTACACTCCGCCAGGAGCACTAAGAGTGGTGGGATCGTATTGTTAGATGCCTTATCCAAGATAATTTGTTTGTAGATGTGAGGACCCTCAAGGAACTCAAGCTCTAAAACCCAGTACAGTTGCTCTTACGGAGGATTGGGCTTAAGGAATTCACTAAGGCGGAAGCCCCCACCAACACTGGGTATACCCTAGTGTTTCTATCTACTATCTTGAGGGACACCGATGTGCAGGGAGTGAAGATAGTTAGATTCCACCTGTGGGATGTGGCCTGCTCTATGACCCATCCGAAGATGGCTCAGGTTTTTAGGTTGAAGTTCTACATGAGGGTTAGGGGGTAAAATTAGCCTGTTTTTGGTCTATATGTGCACATATTCCTGTCCTCATCAACCGATGGCCGCGGAAAAGTGAGAGCAAGATACATATATAGTACATTCGACGCTGAGATATGTGGCAAGGCTTCTGAGTGCGGTGGTCAGTTGCCATTGGAGGGGACGACATGTAATAAAAGCGACTATATGATATTTCCATGGGGAGAAGCTGTCTTGATTTGGTGGATGAGTTAATTGGCCATTGCATCGATCACTTCAGGAACCAGACACAGAAGATAGCTACCAGGGGCTTGATATCACTCTTGGTATAGCATTTTGACCTTTCGTTGAGCAGTGACATGCGGGAGAACTCAAATGATGCCTACACTCTTACTAACGCAGTCATGGAAGAGGTTGATATGATTGAGGTATAGGATGGCATCGTCCATTGGCTATACAAGGTCAAGCATTTCATTATGCTTTCCAAGGAGGGTAGCATTGCACTGGCAAACACCTTATTGATACAGGACCTTTTTATAAAAATTGATGGGGAATATCAAGTGGTATTAGGTTCTTCTTATGATGATGAAGAGAAATAATAGGAGAATGATGGCCAAATTCTAGAGCTGCCAGTACAACCCTTCCATACCAACCACCAGTTCGCTCAGCCACCCCCCAGATCTTCAGCAGTTTGTGCCACCCCCTTAGTTCCTACAGTTGGTGTAGCCACCAGTATTTGAGTAGTCTACAATGTCACGGTCTCCAGTTAAGCTTGTATTTGGAGGACTATCATCGTACTAGGGCCCTATTCACATTCAGGAGGAATCCTACCATTATAGCGCGCATGGTGGCGCTGATTCTCGTAGGCATAGTGTCTCCGCCCACTACGATGATTTTGCAGAACCCATAAGCCATGGTCTCCTTCCATTTTCGAGCTGCACCATCACAGCATATCTATCCCCTCTCAGTATAGGATGCATTCATGGCAGCATCCTCAGTACAACCCATTCAGGGAGAAAAACTCTCAGGGTTTCTCATCGGCATATTTGTATGTGAACTTAGCCACGATGATATGAGCCAGAGTGGATGCAATCATGGGACGATGCCATCTTTGGAGTTGGACATGATGTGCATCGGCTCAGCGGCCAGCTAGACTATCATGAGTGAAACACTTCCCAGAGGTTCAATAGAGTCGATGACCACCTCCACCACCCCAGGGCAGATATGGAGACACTGGAGGATGGCATGAGGGAGATTAGTGACCGATTGAGGACATCAGGTATTGGAGATGGCTACTACCATCAAGATTCGCACGAGCAGGGGCAAAGAGCCGAACGTCGGAGACAACATTGAGCATTCTTTGGTGTTTTCAACTTTTCCTCTTACATTGGTTACATGCATTAGAGAAAATGCATGAATTAAGTGTGAGAGAGGGTTGGAACACCTTCGTGGTTTCATTTCCTCTGTTTATGTTCTAGCCTATAACGATTATTTTCATATGATAATTGTTTTGATGACTACTTTTCCTTCATTTTTTGTTCTTTCCCTCATTTATATATTTGAACTTTTCATTGTTATTTTGTTTTTAGGTGTGAGGGTACCTTTTTGTAGTTTGTTTTTAAGGGGACTTTTCGGGATGAAATGTTTTGGTGGATTAATTTTTTTATGATCCTTATGTAGTATGAAGCCCACCTTTGGGGCATTTTGACCAACACATAAGTTTTTTGAAAATTAGGCAAGATGGAAACCCGACTAAGATGGAAACCTGAAAGGGCAACTTAGGAAAAAATAGGAAAAAGTCTTAGGTAAAAATGAGAGGCTAGGCTGGAAAATCTAGGAAAAAATGAGAGGTCGTGTGGATAAAGGTCAGAAGTGAGCTCAACATATATGAATGTAAGGATGAAAATCCAGAAGGTATGAAGCCCATATTTGGGGCATTTTGTGCAACACAAACACAATTTTTTTTGAAAATTAGGCAAGATGTAAACCTGAAAAGGGCAACTTAGGCAAAAATGGGAAGAAATCCCGGATAGGTCGAAAGTCCTAGGTAAAAATGAGAGGCTAGACCCGGGTAGGTTGGAAAACCTAGGAAAACATGAGAGGTCGTGTGGAAAAGGGTGAGAAGTGAGCTCAACATATATGAATGTTAGGATGAAAATCCGGAAGGGCTCCTGGGAAATATGAGAGAAATCGGAAATGGAATTTAAACATCTTTTGGCCATATTTGGTGGTTTCTTTATCAACATTTGTTAGATTGTCTTTGGCGGCTTCTTCAATGGAGTAAGCTAGTTTAACACTTATCATTTTAATTTTCCTTTTTTTCCTTTATTATTTATGTATTTTGGGTGGATAGGTTACTTTAGCATCTTCAAGGAGTGTGAGAGTTGTGAGATTCTTACATCTTTGTGGGAACTAGGGTAGCTTGGGAACAAGTTGAATGCATCCATTAACTTCTCATTGCATGCTACTTTCCTCTTGGATCTTTTCTCATTTTTGTTTACTCGTTGATGATTAAAGGTTTAAGTGTGGGGGGATTGATGTGCACTTTTATGCATGCGTTGACCAATGTATTTGACACATTTATCATCATGTTTTGTTTGGTTGATTGATAGATTTAGTTAGGTTTATACGAAAAAAGGTTTAAACGACCATTACTGGTTTTCTTGGCTAAATTCTGAGTTTTGTTGACTTAATTGAATCTAATGGACACTTTGAATTCAAGAGCACCTAAATTTTCCTTTTTAAGCTTATTAGTAAGATTTTTGTGTGCACTTTTTCATGATCATTTGTAGAAGGCCATCCACGAGGGTGGTAGAGGATATTTGAAGGCAATTCACAAATATGGTAGAATATATCGAAAGTTATTCGCGAGGATAGTAGTAGATTGAAAGCCACGGACTCCAAAGAATGGTAGTAGATGGAATTGATCCTTGAAAAGGAAAATTTAAAGTTCAAGAAGATCATGAACGGAAGACGATGTGAACCGGCCGAACTTGATAGCCAAAACAAGCCCCTGCACGAGCCAACTTCCGCCTTGCACGGATCGTGCAAAGTGATTAACATGAGCCGTGCTACTCCAAATAGGTCATGCAACATTCCCTTGCATGGGCCATGTAACTCCGTGTAGCTCGTGCAACTCGTGCCCGAAAATATTCCAAAATGCTAAGTATGGGTACAGACCATTGCGCTTTACATGGTCCGCGATGTTCCAATTTCAAAAATTAAAAACCTTCCCATGGGTGTGAAAAATATCACGGCCTGTGTGGAATCAGAGGTTCAAGACACCACACCAGCAGCATGCCATCTCAGTTGATGGGCCACGCTAAACGACACGGGGCACGCAAATCAAAGGTTCAAGACACGACACCAGCCGTCAACCCATGCCGATCTGTGCGGCCCATGCATGTACGAAGCTACATAACACGTATCAGTATGTGTGGCCCTTGCTAGCATGAGACTGGATGGGCTGTAGTGTGCCGCATTCCCCGCCCCAGCACGGCGGTGCACAATACATGTCATTATCCACCGGCCGCGCAAAATGTGGCTGCTAGGGATTCTAGGACATTTGGGCCTCTTTCAAGGCCCAATTCTCTACTACTACATATATGGATCTATGTCTACTAGGTTTTAAGTTTATGCTCATTTTATACTTCAGGAGTAGGCTAGAGAGAGAAAGTTCTCTTCTTTCTCTCTGATTAGAATGAATTGAACAAAAAAATTTATTTCCTCAGGATGGAAACACAGTGCCTAGAATATGCTCTTGAAAGGAATGGGCGAGACAAGGGAACTTGCGCAATGTGTGGGCCAAAACCAATAGAGGATCTTGGTGGAGTTGGCGGGGCTAAGGGCACATCTTGGTCGTGGAACAAATGTGCAACGTGTGGCCTGCCACGTGGCTTCAATCACCCCATATTAGAACATGTTCCCATATACTGGATTTCTGTCGTTTGTGTTGTTGACAGGTAATGCTTCCACAATTATGCTAACACCACTATTTTGTTTTGCAGTGTGTGTCTCATTAATGGGTTGAGAAAGTAAACTCATTTATGTCATAACCAGGGAAAGAAATCAGAGTAGCAGAAGGCATCACAGCTAACAAGTTCAATGTTTCACTGTGACTTTCTTCGAATACTGTTTGTCAAAACCAATCAATGAAAGTGTGATTGTGTTTTGCAAGTACTTCTTTCTCTGACCAACCGAGGTGCCGCTCTTTGATAGAGACCATGTGCATATCCACATAGAGGGGAACCACATCTGAATTGCGCAAGACATATAAGTGTGCTTTCATCAACTCATCATGGGCACTGGCAGATCTAGGGTGGGGGTACGTGCCCCCACTGACCCCACCCTTAATGTTTGGTTGTCCTATTTTTTAATTAATTCTAAAAAATTAATTTTTTATGAGTTCTTAGTATAAGGATAAATGTTTTACAACAATTTTTATAAAGTTTGTTAGTTGTACAAAATACTCACATGATTCCTTGTTTTAATTAATTTATTTCAAGATAATTTGCAAGAAAATTATATATATGAGAAATTTACATTATATATTGCTTAATAATGTATTGATCATGTGCAATGGAATGAAATGTTCCTGGTTCAATCCATGATTGTTATGTTGCATTAATAGAACAAAAAATATCCTATTGAACTATTGAAAAAAGAGTTATTACGCTTTATCAAAATATTAAAATTTTATAGAAATGTTATAATGTTATATTATTTATACTAAGATTTAAGTTTCATTAATATATTTAATTTCAAATATACTATTAACTATTATTAGTGTGCCCCTACTGAATTTATTTTCAATGTCTCCATATTCGATTTTAGTACACCAACTGAACCTTCATTCTTCGATGATTCCATACAGTATTTTACCTCCTCCTTGGTCACATACCTTTGGACAATACTGGCATCCAGGTGAAATTAATTTTTCACATAACCCTTAAATATCTACATATACCTCTCGAATGGATACATCCGTCGAAGATAAAAAAGACCACAAATAAATATTTCCCATACAACGTGGACCAACAAGTGCACCATGATTTCAAAGAATGAAGGGAAAATACATCTCCGACTCGCACAACATGATAACTATTTCATCCTGCAGTTTCTCCAATTTCCGATGCCTGATTTTTTTACAACAAATTTCCTTGAAAAAGTGACATAATCAAGTGATGCACTTCCGGACGTGGGTTGGGAAGATGGATCAAATCGCAATCGGGAGAAATTCGTGAATCAAACAATGTTAATCATACGATTTCATACTCCCCAATCTAAATACCTCATTGGCAACTAGATTGCTTACTCGGGATGATTAGCCAGTCGGGACATCCATACCTTTCAAACTGGAACATAGCAACTCTTTCTCTGCTTTTGAAAGTGTGTAACAAGCTACAGGCATGTACGTCTTCATCCCCCGCACCTATGGGGCCAAATGTCTAATTCCCATTTTGACCATATCTTTTCGGGACTTCACACTATCCTTTGTCTTACCCGGGATGTTCATCAAAGTACCAACCAAACTGTCACATACATGTCCAAACTGTGTCGGATGTCAAGTATCTCCCAATACGTTAAATCAAAAAATATGGAACACTTTTTCTAACAACCAAAAACCTAAGGTTTCCCCTTCCTCTTTCTGAAGTCGTTACGTAAATCTTGCAACATGTACAAGAGTGATGCACCTATGAATACGAGAGGAGGTGACGATAACTCTACCTTGCTATTGAATTTCTATTCCTCCGCCGATGCATTTTTTAAGCCATCTCTGATGCCTAAGGTACACAATATTACTTCCACGCCTCAAATGAAATTAATCCATTCCATCTAAACAAATGGGGCATGCCTTGTGACATTTCATGAAATAGCCAAAAAAAGTTTACACACGCAGGAAAGTCATTAACGGTGCAATACAACATGGCTTTAAAATCACACAACTCATTTTGAAACCCATCATACATCCTCATTCCCGGATCCCACTGCTTTTTCAAGTCATCCACCAAGGGTCTAGCTACACATTAATATTGTTTCCCGGTTGTTTCAGACCAAATATCATTAGAGATAACATTATAAACTTCCTTTTCATGCACAACCATGGGGGTATGTTTAAATCATTAGCATCACCGATCATGAACTATGATTGTTGCTTATAATACAAAAGGGTTTCATTCCATCGGTACACAAACTAAGCCTCAAGTTACGTAGCTCATTCCCAAAGATCGAAAAGGTCATATCTATCTTCTTCCACTGATTACCATCGGTCGGATGACTTATGACTTTAGGATTAACTAATGTCTGATCTGCATGACAACTTAATTCTTTGCATCCTCGGGATTGTTAAACAATATTCTCAATCAAGGAATAATAGGTAGATAACAAACACAACCTTGAAAGGAATATTCTCTGTCTGCCAATTTTTTATTTCTCGATCAACATTCACCTCCTTTAATTTGAAACTTGGAGCATTGCATTTTGGGCAATCCTCCACATTCAAGGGATCTTCCCTATACAAGATACAAATATTCCGACAAGCATGTATCTTTTCCTAATCCATTCCCATCATAAATAGTACCTTCTTTGCCTCATATACCGTTTCGAGTAGTCTATTGCCAACCGAAAGCATTTCTTTCAACACTTTCAACAAACCAGAGAAACCTACATCACTGTAGGAATAATTAACTTTCCCATTCATCAATTGTAATGTTTCCTTCAATACCATCATTCCATAAGGGTATCCATCCAATAGAAGTGTCTCATTATGTCCGTGGAGGTCTAGAAGTATTTTCGGATTTCCACAGCAGTTCTTAACAATCTCCTAAACCAACTCATCCATCATAACATCTTTCTCGGCCTCTAATTAATTTGTAGTGTGCTCATCCACACTCTCCCTATGTCAAAACAAAAATATTTATATTGGTTCAAAACAGTATATAAATATGTGTTTCTTCATTGCTTCTTCATGAATAGTGGTTTTTCAGCACTTCTTGCAAGGAAAATATACATACTAAAAATTCTCCTTTGCAAAATTCCAAAATGTATATTGAATGAAGTTAGCTACAAAACATTGATACCCCTCGCTTTTTTATCTTCATCAAAGCAATGAGTTTTGTCCATAGACATTTCTACAATATAATAACAAGAACACACTCTTTAGGGACCTATATTAAAAACAAATAAATTCACTTAGATTCATTCAATCCATGGCTTTCATCCATAGATAAATCACACACACACATATATATGTAAATGTCAATAAAAATATTCATTATATTATCATACACATATATAACAACTATATACAATAATGAAATGCCTAAGTTCAATCAACCCATAGTTAAACACATCCTCTCATATGACATGAACTAACCTAGAACCTAAATTGAAGATGAAACTAATAATTTTGGTATTGGAATACTTACTTGGTAGTTTAGCAAGCACAAACTACAAGCCTATTGGCCACCTTCAACAACGGTTTTTTAAGAGGCATATTGGAATGCGGAAAAATGTTTTGGGTATTATGATTGAATTTGGTCAAAGAAACCAAACTTTAAAACTTAAGCCCGATTGATGCGACGTCATTCCATGTCATCGCCTAATAATCGGTCAAACCGATCAAAAGAGAAAGGTCGGTCGTGTCACGAATAACTACTATTGCTTGATCAGACCCACATTACCATTTTTACATATACATTTGTCACACTATTTTCTTTGATTTTTAAAATTATTTAACTCAGTTTAAATAGAACCGAGGTAAAAAAACCAATTATTTACCTAAGTTATTTGTCACACTATTTTCTTGTAGTGTATTCACTAGTCATCCACTCACTAGTAGAAACCAACCATTTAAAGGCAGTGGTAGAAGGCGGTTTTAATAAAAAAATGTGGAACCTTGTTCTTTCACCTGTTCTAAACTCGTAACCTCCAATCGGACCTAGGAAAAAAATTTCAAAGGTGATTTTTTTTTTCAATTGAAGGCGTTTTTTAATAACTTCCTTAATTATAGTTAATTAAAGGAGGTTAACCATAAAACTGCTTTTAATCAACCATAATTAAAGGCAGTTGTGCCTAACCGCCTTTGATTTAGGCATGTTACGAGTTCAGAGACAGGAAATAATTGGCTTCCAAGTTCGGAATAGCTTGTTTGTACAAATAGTGAAGAGACCATAGCTCTTCAAAGTTCGTAAGGTCTAACTCGGAATGAAAATTTCCGAGTTAATATTAAATATATTGTGGGTTCCAGACTCAGAACATGCTTTATATAATAATAATAATAATAATAAATGCGCCCATTTCTTCTAATCTTCACAAACAATCAATTTTGAATGGTTTTCTCCCCATCCTAGTCCATTGAAGAGGATTGTATTCATTGGAGAATGTAAATTGTCTAAAATTGTATCGTACATAATAATTATTGGTTTTACATGTATATCTATATAAATGAAATCTTGAATTAGGGTTTGTAGTTAGGTTAACTATATTTTAGGGTTAAAATTATTGTTGTGAGAATGATAATGGGTTTTATTTTAATTAACTTATTTGATAATAGAACCAGATATACTCGTTGGTAATAATCTTAGAAAATCACCTGACACATGTAAATTATTGAAACATTTCTTACGATGGCGTTTGATGATGCCTCTAAAAATGTTGTAGCCGTGTAAAGATTGTAGAAATGATGTGTATTTTGGGAGAAATAATCTCAGGGACATATAATAACGAGGGGATTTCAAACTTTGTACACTCGTTGGGTATGGCATGGGAAGTTGGGGAATTGTCCCGGACGATTGATTTGAGTGACATGAATATGGAAGATAAATTAGATGGGAATGTGGAATTTTATGAAATGATTGAGGATATTGCAAGAGATTTCCACGGTAAACCCGAGGCATTACAAGCTTTATTTGATGACAAAGATATGCCATTGTAAAATATTTCAAAACATTAGGTACTTAGTGCGACTCTAAGGATAGTGAATTTGAAGGCTAAATTTGGGTGGACCGATAAGTCGATGACAAAAACTCTATATTTGCTCAGGGAATTACTCCTGGAAGGTAAAATGATGGCTGATAGGTTGTAAGCCGCAAAAAAAACTTCTTTTCCCAATGGTATTGGAGTTGAATAAAATACATACTTTCCCTAATGATTGTATGTTATACTGGGGGAAAGAAGATGAAAATCTAGAATCATGTCGGGTATGTGGTGAGTCTTGGCACAAATTGAAGATAGAAGCGATTTCGGTGGGTGCGGAAGTGTTAACTAAAATAAGGGAAAAACGCTGGAAAAAGTGATGTGGTATCTCCCCATCATTCTCTGATTGGAGAAATTGTTTGCGTGCAAGGAAGATGCAAAATTGTTACGTTGGCACGCGGAGAGGGATCGACCAATGAATGATGTGTTAGACATACATCAGATGGTGAGCAATGGAAAAAATTATTCTTTTTACCCCTAGTTTGGAAAAGACACCTGATATTTGAGGTTCGGCCTAAGTACTGATGGAATTAATCCATTTGGTAATATGAGTAGTACACATAGTTCTTGGCCAGTTATGTTGGTTATCTAAAATCTTCCGTCATGGTTGACAGTGAAATGTAACTATGTGTTGTTATCTGTGATGGTTTCCGGTTCTAAGCAACCAGTTAATGACATAGATGTATATCTTGCTCCTCTTGTTGAGGATTTGTAGATGTTATTTAAGAAGGGTGGGAAGACATATGATGGGAGTGTTGAAGATTACTTTACTTAGAAAGGGTTGTTATTTTGTACTTTTGATGTTTACCATATAGCATGCATTAGCCAGTTCATTTAGCATAATTATTATCATCTTCTGTTTGGTTGATTGCTAATTTTACGTAGGCTTGCAAAACAAAGGGTTTAGATGACCATTGGTTGTTTTGTTTTCAAAATCCGGGGTTTGTAGACTTAATTAGAACTAATGGATACTTTGTATTCACGGGTGCCTAGATCTTCCCTTTTGATCTCATCATTAGGTGGCCCGCCAGTACTTTCTTTTTATTTATCTTTTTGTAGAAGGCCACGAACCTCAAGTCTTGGCAGTATATGTTAAGGCCACTAGCAAGGGAGGTAATAAATTTGAAGGCCACAAACCTTAACTCGTTGTAGATGGAATTAGGACAAAGAAAGGCAGATTAGGAATTCACAAAAGCCAAGTCCAAAGCGGAATATTTGTTGTCCGGGAGTTGCACAAAGTTCAAGGAAATATCCAAGAAGAATCATCACTTGAATAATACACCATTGGATTCGTCTTCTCAAGCACTATGAAATCGACTACAAAAATTCTCTAATCGAACCAATGGTTCATCCGTAGAGCAGAAAAGAGGTTTGGTAACCAAACCAGCAATGGCCGACATGGACAACATAAACTTGGAACGAACCAAGAATTAGCGCGGCCCGTACTAGCTGGCACAGCCAAGTCAGGAACCCTTGGCATGACCCGTATTAATCGGCACTGCTCGTGTCAGATTTTAGCATGGGGGTACTCGTTTTGGTTATTCGTACCACTCCAAGTCATTTTTCACTCCAAAATTGGCTAAGTATGGGAGCGGGACACTCCGTTTCACACGACTCGCAATGTTTCAAGTAACAAATTCCAAAACCAACACATGGGGTGTGAAGAATAACACGAGATGCACCGAGGAACTGAGCAAAAGGAGCATCCAGCCGATGGGGCGTGCTAAAATATACGTAGCGCAGATCAGAAGGAACAAAATAAAGATCTGATTCACAATTGGCATGGTCTGTACCAGGTCCGGCATCCCGCGCTATAATGACCGACACGTACCATGTCACCAAGCATCCCCTCATTTCAATCATGGGTGCTAGGATTTTTGGTCACTTTTAGGCCTATGTTTTCCCATTTCACTACTGCTATACATATAGACCAACCAAATAGGGTTTGGGCTTATGTTCATATTTTTCATTTCAAGAGCAGTTTAGAGAGAAAAAAAACTCTACTTCTTCTTTTTAGATTCTTTCTATTCATTTTTTACTTTCCTTTTCTCCCAGATGGCATTTAATCCAATGAAATATTTTGATTCAATGTGTAGGGAGTAGTTTATCAAACTTGGGGTGCATTTGTATTTACGATTAGATTTTTGGCTTTTTGAGATTTAGATTCTCCTATTTTAATTTCAATGAATATTTGTGATTGATGTGTGATTATTATTCTTTAAATATTTATGCTATGTCATTATTATGATGCATCTATACATGTATGCTAGCATATTATCATGTTAGATATCATTCCTATCTTGGGAGTGCTAGAATTATGGATTAGTTTCAAAAACACGGGTGAGATGAGTGCATTCATGTTAACTTAATGAAATATCTTTGCATGTGTTAAACCAAAAGTATAATTGGATATTTCTGGCCCAGTAATCACATGCTGGGAGGTCGATTCGGCAAACCCCAAAGAGGGGAAACCTATTGCTTACCCCTATAGATTGAGCATGATTGTTTAGAGCAACTAGGGTTGTGCCGGCTTGGAGAAATCACAAAACCAGGCCAACTTTAGAGTCATCACAAAATATCAATTCCTTTGCATCTCTAGGCCTAGGGATCGATATCCATAGTGAAGAGTCCGGGAGGTAATGCCTTACTTTCATATCTAACAGTTGCGACCTGTGCGAAGCATAACACTTCTAGGCGGGCTTTGTTCCTCCCAGTGGGGATGCGTTAGAATTGAGAGTAAAGAACGGTCATGGTCTTTAGAGTCACTAGATTAGAGCGCATCTCTAATTACGGAGACGATGAGATAAGCATGTAATGGTGGTAGTTCCTTGAGTAACAGACACGGGAAAAATCTGGTTCTCCACACTCTGTGACATAGGCATAAGATATGTTTATATTCTTGCATGTGAATTAATCGAGGATAAGAGCCAATTATCAATCAAGTTATGAAAATACCCCCCAAGTTCTAGTTAATATAGTTTATTTTCGTGTTTGCATACTAGTAGTTGATAGATAAAAATCCCCCTCTCAAATGGTTATTTTCACAACACGTGTTATTCCTTAACGTGGTTGGATTGACTACTCGACCACGGTTTTGCCTAGCTAGTTTCTAGACTAATAACATCTCTCTGAATGACCACGATACTAACTCCTACCTACCATCATTGGTAGAAAATTAGTAGGAACGGGAGCAACTTTATAAATTTTATCTTTGACATTTAAAACATAAACAACCTCCTCTTGTGTGTTTAACGATGCACCAGGAAGGAGCGGGTCAAATTTTGGCTCCACTACAGGGGATGTTAATTTAAGGTCTAGTTTTTAGCTTGCATGATATGTTAGTAGAGTAATTAGTGTTTTTTTCTTTTGGTTTTGTTGGCTTTTGGTTGTTGATATTTTATGATTGGTATCCTGCTATTTTTTACTTTTCTACTAGTATTATTCTTAGTTGGATATTGTTATCCCCTAGTTTATGGTACATACTCGTACCATTAATTTGGGAGTCTTGCATTGTCCAACAGACTACACTGGTAAAATGCAAAGAAGGAAAAGGAAGCCAGGACAGGAAGTTCCACGAAAGCCGATTATTGTGATTGAAGAAATGATAGAAATGACGGAAGAAAACCGCACCTTGAGGGAGTTGATGGCTCCAAACTTAGAGATTCAAACCCTCTGCATCATCTTTCCACCTCTACCGCCTAATGTTACATGTGATTTAAAGAGTGGGATGATGCATTGCTTGACGACCTTCCACGGGATGTCCGAAGAGGATCCAAACAAGCATCTCTTGGAATTCCATTTGGTGTGTACAAATATAAAACCTTCCGGAGCCTCAAAGGAAGATTACAATCTACAGTTATTTCCTTTCTCACTTAGGGATTCGGCCAAAGATTATTATCTTCCTCCCGGGTGTATAACATCATGGATGGATATGAAGGGCCACTTTTTGGAAAAGTACTTCCTAATTTTGAAGTCGATGAGATTGAAGAAACAGTTTTTCAACATGTCCCAAATTTCCAATGAGTCCCTATATGAATATTGGGAACGATTCAAGAGATTGTTGGTGAATTTCCCGTATCATCCTTTCAAACAAGGAGACCTGGTTTATTATTTCTTCAAAGGCATGTACAATAAAGATATGTATATGGTGAACACTACTTGCAATGGCTTGATCGCAAACAAATTTCCAAGGGAGGCTATGGCTATTTTCAAACAAATTGCAAATGAGACAAGGTAATCTGATACACTATCAAGGATTAAGCCCATGGAGAAGCCAAACCAAATTGGAGGAGCAAGTCCAAGCCCCTATCTCTATAATTAAAGAGTTCACAAAAAAGAAGTTCAATAAGCGAAAGTGTGCGGTGTTTTCAATCTTGATCATCACACGGATTCACGTCCAGAAGTGGCGGAGGATTTGGAGGAAGTCAAGGTGTTTGAGTTTAACAGTGGAGGAAATAGGCCTTAATTTTCAAGGTACCAACCACAAGGGTTCCGGAGGAATCAATAGGGAGAAAGAAAAGGTCTCTATGCAAACACCTTCAACCAGAAGTATCGAGATCATCCCAACTTCCGTTGGTAAGAATACAATAAATTGCAATGGTACAACCGAGGAGGACAAGCTCCACCAGAGCCCTATCTAAGGGGAGAAGGGCCTTTAAACAACAACGCCTCACTTTACAAATCAAACGAAGAATAAATCCTTGATGTTATCTCTCAATGGTCTAAGATGCAAGACATCTTAGCAGAACGAACAAGGAAATAGATTGAATATCTCGGGACAAGGGCATTACCAAGCATTGAAAATATTGAGGTTCAAGTCTGGAAACTTGCCACATTGGTAAGACAAATTGAAGCCAAGGAATCTCAGAAGCTTTCCTCCCAATTGGAGATTAATCTGAGGATGTTAGTGCCTTTAAATTGAGAAGCGAGAATGAAGTGCACAAGACCGAGAAGGAGATCCTACAAGAATACGACTTGTTTGAAGAACATAACAAAACCAACTAGGAGGAGAGAGAATTGGTTATAGAGGAGCCCATCAAGGAGATTCCCACACCTAAGGCACGGGTGAATCTCCCACTGCCTTTCTATAATGCACTTAGGAGAAGGCCAAAGGTGACAACCAATGACGAGCAAATCCAAAAAACTTTGAGAAGGTGGAGGTAAGTGTCCTGATCTTAGACTTTATTGAACATGTTCCCACATATGCAAAGTTTTGGAAAATCGCATCTACAAAAAAGAGAAGTAAGCCACTTAGGAAAATAGGTAAATTTAAAGTAGGGGGAGTTGCCACTTTTAATCATAGAAAATTTCCTACAAAATGTGACCCCAGCATGTTTTCAATCACTGCCTTTTTAGGTGGTAAAATGGTGGAAAATTCTATGATCAACCTTGGATCTTCTATTAATGTCCTTCCTTCCTACATATATGAGAACCTAGAAATAGGTGAACTAAAGGAGACTAGGGTGATTGTCCAAATGACCAATCATTCTCAAGCTAGTCCTCTTAGACTAGTTAAGGATGTATGGTCCGAGTCAAAAAATTAGTGTTTCCGATGGACTTATATGTCCTTGATGTTGTGTATAATGGTGGTGCACCCTCAATTTTATTAGGGATACCGTTTCTTAAAACATCAAGGACTGAGGTTAATTTTCACTCGGGATCACTAACCTTAGAGGATGACATGGATAGAGTTGGTTTTGATATTTAAGTCTAAGCATGATTCATCTAACCACTCTCTTGTGTGTAAATGTATAACCTTGTATGAGGAAGATGTTTAGCATGATAACTCTTGCATGATAGATGACGATCACCTTAATGTGATTCTTGATGATAGCGATGAGGATAGCTTGGGTAATGTGAATTTTGATGAATTTGAAAGTGATGATAGAATTCCTACCTTGCACTTTAATTGTGATGAACATGTCGATGAGAATATTTCGTTGCATAATGTTAGTGATAAATTGCCTATCTTAGATTGTTATTCTATGCTCACAAACTTGCACTGGTTTGAGGAAGTGGGAGGTCGTCTCCATACCTCTCAAAGATACAATTTATAAGCCCAAAATGCTTACTAAATACAACTAAGTAGATAGTTTGGCAAGTCGGGGT
>JAULKM010158038.1:0-16657 GCA_032355605.1 Rubia tinctorum
CTATCTACTTAGTTGTATTTAGTGAGCATATTGGGCTTAAAAATAGTATCTTTGAGAGGTACGGCGACGACTTCCCATCATGCCAAGGCGTAGAAGGGTGAAGTATTATGAGAATCTATGCTCCTTGAGGAGAAAAAAATCTCCAAAAACATTAAAGAGCGCATCAGAAATCTTGCTTGTCGCATCGAAGGCCTTATACAGGGCGCTCAGCAAGAACTCTGAAGCTTTCTGACTCTTCTTGATCTTAGCATAAATTCCAAGGGAAACACGGGTTAAAGTCCAGTCGTGAAAAGCTTGAAGTTTGGCCACATGTTACTTCTTAACATTTTAACAAACCAGGTGACCACCAAAAAAATGGCATAACATATGTAAACCTGCGCATTGATAAGACGTAAAGTGCATAATTTTTAGAACGTTTAACAAATTTTTTGTTATGCTTTTGTTGGTGGATAATTAGATTTATAGAAATTTTGCATGATAATGAGATGAAACCATCTTGTTTGGTTTTCTATGTTAATTTCCCTATTTTGTGAACTATATTTAGCCTAAGGGGAAGTTACCTCCATGAGTGTCAAGATGTACTTTTGTGACCTTATTTGTAGATAATTCATGAGAGAAGGTCATTCAAAAGAACGATAGTAGATTGAGGCTGATATTGGTAAAAGGAAGAAGCCAGACCACTGAACATGATGGTAGAAAATTGAAGAAAGTTAAGAAGAAATAAGGAAAAAGGAGCAAAATGTTCAAGAGGTTCATACATGTTCTATAGGCACGGATCGTGCCATATTA
The DNA here is from genome assembly GCA_032355605.1 of Rubia tinctorum. Lineage (NCBI taxonomy): Eukaryota > Viridiplantae > Streptophyta > Magnoliopsida > Gentianales > Rubiaceae > Rubia > Rubia tinctorum. Next base: position 790 of record JAULKM010158038.1, read on the forward strand.
CACGGTCTGTGCCATAGGAACTGTCCAGAAGTTGAAGGTAAAATATATAGTTCGTGCCACACAGACGCTCGAAAACAAGGCCCATAATACGAGTCATGCAACTGTGCATGGTCTGTTTACTAGGGTTTTGTCCAGCTGGTTTTTTGCTTCTTCTCTCTCGCCAGTATATAAAGTGGCCTTTATACCTTAGACAATAGAGGGAGTCGGATCTGAACAGTACATTTTCCATCTCTTTCTCTCTCTCTCTCTCTTCATTCATGTCACTTCGTCAATGACATTAAAACCCATTAATGCTATGAGTTTGATTTTTGTAGCTTACTTTATGACTTGGGAGCATTTGTAAGCATGTATTATCTCTTGATTTGGGAGACCTATAGATTCATGTCCATTTTAATTAAATTATTATCATGCTTAATTTTTTCTTATACTTCTTCCTATGATTATGTTAATAATGAGATTAGGATGTACACTTGATTTAATTTTTTGCATGATTTACTGCTAGGCTCGGGAATGAACTAGGGAGTATTGGGTTTATATATCAATTTGGTTGAGGGATGTAACTATGAGGTTATTGAAGACACATGTGGCACTTCAGGTATTCTTAACGATGGTATGGGGTGCTCACCACGCATCTCTACACAAACAGCCCTATCACCATATGAATATTTGACTACCGATGATGCGGACATATTTGTGCAAAAAAAAAGCCATAATGAAGAGTAGAACGTTGATATTGCAAAATCCGAGTAACTGTCTGGAACTAGAAGCATGCATAAACAGACTGACCATATTAACAACATTAGAAAAGTCTGGATGTGTGATCAATGCATGCTGAAATCACTAAGGATAAATAAAGAGTAGGATTATCAAACGACTTATTTAAAGAGCTAAGCAACTGCGAAAAAGCCACAAATTGCACGACGCAGAATCCTGCATTCCTTCTCGCAAAAGAATGTTCTTGATAAATATTTATTGGCCAAGGAATAATCCGTGTGAAGTGGGAACAACCTCCAAACCCAAGAAATATTGTAGGAGTCAAAGATCGATGATCTTGAAGTCACGATTCATATGATAAATAAATTTACTAATGAGAGAACCATCACTGCCTAGGGAAAACACGAATAAGGACTTGTAGATTGAGCTACACAAAAATCCGGGGCCAATAATAAAGGAAAATAACAACTAAGTTCAAGCACGAGGAGCTTGCTTCAAATTTTAAATGACCTTACACAAACAACAAAGGTAGTTTAGGCGCATAGGGTATTTGTAACCAGCTAGCTGATCCATGAAAACCGGGGAGTCCAGAACCATTCATAAAAGCATTTTAAACATCCAATTTATGTAACGGCTATTTACAAAGAACAACTAAAGATAAAAATGTATTACTTGTGATGCCTCACAATAAGACTAATAGTATGATCAAAATCAAAACCTGGAGTCTTGCTTTATGACAATCAAGTGAGCCATCAACCTTGTACTTTAAAATAACATCCATTTCGAACCAATAACACTAACACGTGGAGGACGAGGGACTTAATCCTAAGTCTTATGAGTGCAAAGTGCATCCGTTTAAGAATACATTGCAGCAACCCAATAAGGATCCTTAACAGCTGAGCGATAACCTTGTGGCTCAGTTTTAGAAAATAAAGCACTCAAAAGGCTAAATATATCGTTGCGAGAGTGAGTGTGATGGAGCAAGATCAAGAGTGAGTGGCTATCAGATGGTGAAAAACTAAGTCACGTAATTGAAGAGTTACATAACTCAATGAGGCCATTAGCTAAGGTGCCACTATCGGTTCTCCATCGACCTGAGGGAAATGGTGGTGCATGGGGATGGTGCATCAATCGATGCATCCAATAATGTGCGTGGCGATTTGAACGGTGTGTGCACATGCTAGGCTAGCACGTATGAGCTCAGATTTAAGCGAATGAGAGGCAATCACAGAACCCATACGAAAGGATAGAAAAGGAGTTCATTAAAGTGAGCATGCCTAGTAATATACTTCTTCGTAGAAATATCAGGCAACGATAACCCTTAATTGAGAACTGTATCCCAAAAAATTACATGGAAAACTCTGTGGTGCTAATTTATTAGGAGCATAAGGACGCAAATACAGAAAAGTTGACAGCTAAAAGGATGAAAGTTGGAGTAATAAGGTGTAGTGACAAAAATGACTAAGAGCGGAGATTGACCACATAAAACAGGTGTAGACAACTGATTGATTGTGTAAGTAGCTGAAATGAATATATAGAACCAAAAAGAATGATGTAAACCGGGATGAAAATTTATGGTGGCCCTATTTCCGTGATGTGATGATGTTTCCACTCAACTTGACCATTGTGGTTTAGTGTATAGGGGCATTAAAGTTGGTAATGAATGCCCTTGAAGCAAAATGAGATCGAATGCTAGCTAAAGTATACAAAAATTCATCCTTCTATGACTATTAAAAGCCTCGATAGAGGTATAAAGCTAGTTATCAACCGGTGCCCCAAAATGAAAATATGTTTTGACAAAATTAGAACTGTGTCACAGAAGGTATAACCAAGTGAAACGAGAGTGCTAATCAACAAATATAACATAATAAGAGAAATCAGCAAGAGAGACAATAGGCGTGGGCCCCTAAATGTCAAAATGAACCTAATCAAGCTAATGTTATGCGTGTCTATTATATTCACTAAAGGAAACACATTTCCCCTTTGCCATCTCACAAGAGGAACACAAATGTGGCTTCAGAAAAAAAACTAATAATAGACAAACATCTAGATTTGCTAAAACAAGAAATGATGCTGTGAGGAACATGATCCAATATACAATGCCAAAGGTCAAAACATGCTTTAGACGTACTTGATGCAACAAAAATGGGTAATGCAACGCCACCATAATAAAAAATATATAAGCCTCTATCACCATGGCTTTTGATAATAACGTCATGAGTAAACTTTTTCGAAATAGTGAAACGAGAATCATCAAAGCAAGTAACAACATTCATATCCCTGAGTCAACTTGATAATAGACTGCAAGTTTTTAGTAAGTTGTAGAACAACCAAAACATAAGATAATGACAAGGAATCCGAGACTTAGGAATGATCAATATGTGTGATGTGGAGTACATAACCACTACCAACAATAACAAGATTGTTACAAGAATAGGGAGTTAGGGGATCAAGAGCGAAGTGAGAAGAATTCACGTGGTTGGTCGTTCAAAAATTGGACATCCAACAAGGACACTGAGCAAGTAAAGGAGAATGCGGTAGAGAGGTGGAAAATAAAACTTGAGAGGACATGTGAGGACACTTTGAGGAAATGTGACCAAATTTGTCACACCACTGGCATTGCAACTGGAACCATTTACCATGCAGTTTACAGCAACAAGAAGCAACATGGTCCAAAACGTCACACCATTGACACCGTGGTCGATCCAAACGAGCCATAACTAAATTATTTTTAATTCAAAAAAAAATCAAGCCTAACTTAGCGCTGACTAGGTTGAGCATGAGAAAATACATGAGCACGAGTAAATGGATAATTCACGAGATGAAGAGAACACAAGATAACCATGAAAGATGATGAAATGAACCCCACGTGGTCTACAAGCGTGTGAAAACCAATGTTAAAACCCACAATTATTGGGGTTGTTTGTATTCTTATTTATAAGTGAGTACAAAGGAATACTAAGTACAAATGATACATGAAATATGATATTACAAAACCAATCGGAAAAGATATTCCTTCTTTAACCACCTTATATTCCTTCTATAACTCTATTTCCTGCTAGTATTCATTAGCACATTTGTATTTGATAAAATCAACAACTACATTTGTACATGCTTTCCTTGATTTGTTTTTATAGTTTTAACATGAATCTATTATAATGCCTCCCATTTTTACTATTGAAGGGTTTGAGCATACCTAACATATGTTTTTGAGTAGACCTAACATAAGACCAAAAATAAGTGGATTCTTAAAGTTAGAATTATATGTCAACTTCAACAGGTCACAAAGAGATATGCATAGTAATAATCCCCGAATGAAAACGTACCTCACATTCCATTCATATATAGTTCTCATCATCTCGTTGTGCCCAATGAAAACTTGGGTTGGAGCTCTCTTGTATTCCATCGTTGATTCTTTTTGTAAATGCATCCTTGTGTGGAATGAATTCCACCAACACAAACCCAAACAAATGAATTTCATATTTTAAACAATGGACCAAGCAAGAATAATGGTCTAGGGTTTCCTGCAAAAACACAAAATTTTCAGATAAGATGTAACAATGTAATGCTTTGACAAATCAGATTAATGGTAACATTAATTACTCCATTCACTTAACATTACATAGTGTTCATGAAAAACATACTCGAACGGATATTTTCTTTAGATATTAAAACAAGGAATGGGGTATTAATTATTCATGGCCATAACCATATTTTAATGTTTTCTTTTTTATTTTACATTCTTTCTCAAAGGGGTAAATCCATAATTTATATCATTTCAGGCAAAAATAGTCGTTGACTAAAAAGTCAGACTAATTTAGGATTATTTTTGCACTCTAAAAAAATTCTACATTATTTCAGCATTTTCAAATGAAGTATAGGGTTAAATGCGTCGAAGTTTTTTTGCGGCCGCCTGCGGCACCTGGATGTTGCTCTGGTGGGGCTAGGGTTTAGGGTAGAGATGGGTGGTAGGGGTAGGCAGCAAGCCAGCAAGAAAAGGGTTCTGGTCGAGATGGTGCTTTCGGGCGACGGAGGTGGGCTAGGGTTTAAGGTGGAGTTTGTAGTTCAGGGTAGCAAGGTAGTAGTTCTAGGCCGCAGCGCAGTGGCACAATGGTGGTGGTAGATGTGGCATTGTGGCAGCGGTGAGGTGGTGAACCGATGTCTGAAGAAGGAGAAAATATTGTTCAGTATTAAGCATAAGTTAGAACAGTCATGAAATATTGAGTTTTAAATCTAGGCGTATTTTTTTATTTTTAGATTAGGTCAACCTCGGAATTCCGTTAGTCCATAGTGGAATAGTGAAATTTGGGTATATATGCGCAATTACTCAAAATCTTAGGGTCAGTTTAACACTTCAAGATTTTACAAGATCATATTGGCACTTTAAAAATTAATAGAATTAAAAACGCACTTTAATTTAAAATATAAGATCCTTTTGGACTTTTATCTTTGAGAAGGTCTTAGGAAAGGTGGTACGTCCATAAGTTTATGGACATGCCAAAGACTATTTTACAAAATAGGGTTCAATTTGTAATTTAAAGCTTTTAATTATATTGTTAAAGTAAAACCTCTTTCTTTCTGTAACTTCTCTTCTTTTCTAAAATGGTTTCTCCCTTCTCTCTCTGGCTACTTCCCTTTTCTCTCCGGAGATTTCTCAGCCTCTTCTCCGTCGCCGCTTGTTTCTTGGCCATTTATATGAGTTTCTCCATCTATTTTCTGCATTTCTCAGCGATTCTCCATCTGTTTGTTTTTTTGAATCTTCTCCGGCATCATCAGTTTATTTCTTCATTAGTTGTTGCCTCGTTCATTGGATGAGTTATGTCGTATGTCTAGGATTTGTTTCTAATTGTAATATTTCTTTTTTATTCTGTTGGTCATATTTGGTATGGTCTTTGTTTTGAGCGTTAGGCACCATTTTTCTGTGTTTTAAGTTGATTTTGTGTGTTTTTATGTGACATGGTTTTAAATTGTCCTCTTGTTGTTACAACAAACTTGTTGATTGTTCATTTTGAATAACGAGCTGCATCCGTTTACTTATATGTTGCGGCTGTTAGTATCCAGCGTGTACCTATTAGTTGTACTGTGAATGAACTTTTATTTTCCTTTGTTGTCGATTGCTTATTTTGAACAAGTTGCATTTGTTTACTTATATATTGCACTTGTAAGTATTCCCTGTGTACTTGTTAGTTGTATTGTGTATGACTTTTTATTTCATTTTATTGTTGGTTGTTTGTCTTTAATTAGGAACTACATCTATTTACTTATATATTGAATATGTTAGTATCAAGTGTGTACTTATTAGTTTTACTCTACATGACTTCAATTTTCCTTGTTGATTATTGTTCGTTCTGAATTAAAATTTGTACATGTTTTCTTATTTACTGAAACTATTAGTTTCCAATGTTTATGATTTTTTGTTGGAGTTGGATCTAAGGTTGAAAGGGTTATAACTTTTAAGGAATCAGATAGTATTAAACATTAGACTCCACAAGATGTTCCGACACAAGGAGGATTCAAATGAAAATGATACTGAACTCGAAGAATTTTAAGATGATCATCCTTTGAAGATTAATAATTGATTTAGTGTATTAGAGACCGTTAGTTAATGTAGATAGGAATACTTTTGTAATTGTAAGTTCTCTAATAGAATATTTAAGTTATGACCACTTGTATGATTTATCCAATACCCTCTTCCTTGTTCAAGTATTGAGAGTCACTCCTGTGTCTGAAACGAACAACATTTGCATGCTTTTTATACAAAGTATTCAATGTTTTTACATGTGTTGCTATCATGCTGACAAGACTTTTAATGGAATTTCTTTCATTGAAATTAGGAAAATATGCTCCTGTGTTTGAAAACAAATACGAGTTTTAATGTACTCAGTTACACATTGTAAGGTATTAAATGCAATTCATACGAATTTTTTTAAAAACTACAATATTATGCAACCTTTTTCTGAATATTATAAGAAATACTAGTTGTAGGCTAAAATATGAATGTTTTAACAATACAAAAACGATTCATGAGGTAATTTATGCACTACCTCCTGGGAACATTTTGCTATTCTTAAAAATATTTGTCAGTTTTAAATCAGATGCGTATTTTTGTTTAAATAGTATATGTTGTAAGTAATCAATTGATGTGCACCATTATACATGTGTTAGCTAATGTATTTGACATATTTATTATCATTTATTATTTGGTTTATTGCTAGTTTTAGTTAGGTTTGCACGACAAAGTGTTTAGACGACCATTATTGGTTTTCCTGTCTAAATTCTGAGTTTTGTAGACTTAACTGAAACTAATAGCCACTTTGTATTCATGGGCACCAAGATCTTCCTTTTTTTATCTCATTAGTAGGTTGCTCGTGAGTACTATTTATTATCTTTTTGTAGAAGGTCGTTCGCAAGGGTGGTAGTGGATAATTGAAGGACATTCGCAAGAATGGTAGAAGATATCGAGGGATATTCGTAAGGATGGAAGAAGATTGGAGGTAAAAGACACCAAAGCGTAGTAGGGGATGGAATTGGGACCAAGAAAGACGGATTCAAAGTTCAAGAAAGCCAAGTCCAAAACGGAGGAATTGTTGTCCCGGAGTTTCACAAATTTCTTGGAAAGAATGAGAAGAATCAGCCCTTGAGGATGGAACCATTGGGTTTGACTTCTCACGAGCTATAAAATTGACTACAAGAACTCCCAAATTGGCCTAACAGTTTAACCGTAACGGAGTAAACAAGTCATCCGACCGGACCAGCAACGGCCAGCACAAACCGCACTAGAGCGGTACAAGGGCTTACCTAGCACGACTCATGCCAGGAGCATTTGGCATGGCTTGTTAAACCCAACACGAGCCGTGCCAAGCTCGAGCACGTGTCGTGCTAAATCGTGCCTGCTGTTTACCTTTGTTTTCTTTCCACTCCAAATTTGGCTAAGTATAGGGGATGAAAATATCGTTTCACATGGCCCACACTTTTTGAAGTCACCAATGCTAAGAATAGATGACGGGGTGTGAAGAAAGACACGTCTCATACCGAGATACTGAGCAAAACGAGGTTGCAGCCTACGGGCACGCCAAACGATGTGAGGCACGAATCAGATGGAGCAAAAATAGATTGCCAGCCGATGGCCCACGCCGATTGACATGGATCATTCTAGAATGAGGAGGTATGGCCCATTCCAGGTCCAACGTACAACACCTGCATGAGGCTCCCTTGGCAAGCATGGGCCGTGCCAGACACTATGCCCCGTGCCGGTTGAGGCTGTTTGGGTTTTTGGCCATTTTTGGGTATATTTTAAGCCCAATTCCCTACTACTATATATATGGACCTATGTCGAGCATTTTTAATTTATGCTCATTTTTATATCTCAACAGTAGGCTAGAGAGAGAAAACACTTTTCCTTCTCTCTAGGTTATTTTCTTTTCATTTTTGTTTTTCCTTAAAGTGTTGAATCCAATGAAATAATTGGGTTCAATTCTTAGGGAGTAGGGATCTTACTTGGGGATAGTATTTGTATTCATGTTTTGATGTTCATTTTGTGATATTTCTAGATCTACCTATTTCTATGTGTTTTGTGATTACTATGTTTGCTTGTTCTTATCATTCCTGTGAATTGCATGATATTCACAATTTTGTAGCACACACGAAAGTCTACTTTCATGTTTTTGCACTATTTATACCCCCCGGGAAAGGAAACCTAGATGCGCTTGGGGCGACGATAGTCCAGAACCGTTTGGGTGTGTGTACGAAGGTTGTCGTTGTTAATTGTCACGATCGACCATGCTCAAGTTAGCCAACTATGTAGTTCTAAGGGTTGTGGGTGGGGATAGACTAAGCAGAAAACTATAATTATCTTGTTGATCCTAGATCCATCGATAAGACGCCTACTTCCTTTGCCTTAGTAGGCCTAGGGGTAATATATTCAAAGTTTTACACCCGAGACTTAATCGCACGAATGACAATAAGACCTGCACAATGAGCCATTTCCATTGCTGCACTCTTATAGTTGTAGAGGCTGGGACAATGGAAGATTTAATATGCACACCTCTATGAGACAGATAGGGGGAAGTTTTGACCATTGTCTATACTATGTGTCACAAACACTAGAATAGGGTTTAGTTCTTGTATTTGATGAAATCGATTATTGAAATGACATTAATCATGTTGCTTAAATATTCCCAGAGTGTTAGTTAATATTGTTAATTCTTATGATCATTCGCATGCTAGTAGTTGTTCGTACAAATCACCCCAATAACTATTTTTACAACACTTTTTATTCCTAACACGCGGTCGGATGGACGACCAGATCATGGTTGTGTTTAGTTAATTATTAGATTCCTAACATCTCTGTGGACCACTCCGGTACCTGCCACTATCTACCATTCTTAGTATTGTAGTAGTAGGAATGGAAGAAACAATACAAATCTCTATCTTTGATCACAGCCTCCTCTCGGTTTAGTAGATCTCCCATGAAAAGGTTATTTATTAGGAACACTCTGGAGGGTGCGAGTTAAATTTTGGCGCCGTTGCCAAGGATGTTAGTTTAACGGTCTAGCAGTTAACTTGCATAGCATGTTAGTTGAGTAATTAGTGTTGTTTCTATTTTTTTTGTTGGTTTTTGTTGTTGATATTTCTTTCTAGTTTCTGGTTACTTTGAACCCTTTTTGCTAGTGTTGATTTAAGTTGGCAACTGTTTTATTCTCGTTTTATGGTACATACCCTTTCTAAGAACTTGGGAGCTTTACATTGTCCAACAGATTACACAGGTGGTAGGCGAAGAAGGAAGAGGAGATCTAGGTCGGAAGTTCCACAAGAACCACATTTTATAGTTGTAGAGAAGGAAGAAATGGCGGAGGATAATCGCACTTTGAGGGAGTTGATGGCTCCAAATTTGGATAATCAACCACTTTGCATCATGTTCCCACCTTTGCCACCCAATGTGACGTGTGAACTCAAGAGCGGTATGATCCATTGCTTGCGGACATTCCATGGAATGGCCGGAGAAGATCCGAACAAGCATCTTTTGGAATTCCACCTAGTTTTTACCAGCATGAAGACGACAGGTGTCTCGGAGGAAGATTACAATATGAAGGCACTTTGAGATTCAGCCAAAGATTGGTTATACTATCTCCTTCCCGGTTGTATCACCTCTTTGATGGATATGAAGTGCAAATTTCTCAAGAATACGTCCTAGCTTCAAAGTCTGCGGGGTCGAAGAAGCAACTCTCCAATTATCTCTCAATTTTCTAATGGTCCCTCTACGAGTATTGAGAAAGGTTCAAGAGGTTGTTAGCTACTTGTTTGTATCATTCATTCAAGGAGGGAGACTTAGTTTACTATTTCTTCGAGGGGTTATGCTATGATGATATGCATGTGGTGAATGCCACTTGCAACGGTTCAATCACCAACAAGAGACCAATGGAGGTAATGGCACTCTTCCAGGAGATGGCAAATGAAACAAGGCTGTTTGGAACAAAGTCTATGGTGAAGCCCGTAGATGAACCTTCTCAATCCCCAAAGTTAGAGAAGAAAGTTCAAGCTCTTGCCTCTATGATGAAGGAGTTCATGAAAAGGGGAGTTCAACAAGAAAAAGTCTGTGGTATTTGCAGCTTTGATCATCACACAGATGTTTGCCCGCAACTGGTGAAAGATATGGAGGAAGTTAAGGCGTGGATTTTAACAATGGTGGAAACAAGACACAATTTTCTAGGGAACAACAACAGGGGTTTCGTGGGAACCAAGGAGGTAAAAGGCAAGATCCCTATGCAAACACTTTCAACCCGAGGTAACGCGATCACCCCAACTTCCGTTGGCGAAAGGAGAACCAAATGCAAGGGTACAACCGAGGCGAACAAGCTCCACCTCAATCCTATCAGAGTGGAGAAGGATCTTCCAACAACAATGCCTCACTTTACAAGTTAGGCCGAGAGGAAATCCTTGAAGAAATCACTCAATTGGCTAAGAAGCATGACGTCTTTGCGGAGCGCCCAAGGCCTGGGATTGAAGAGCTCGAGACGAGGACATTCTCGAGCATAAAGAATCTTGAGATTCAAGTTGGGCAACTTCCCACCTTGGTAAGCCAACTTGAAGCCAAAGAATCCAGAAATCTTTCTTCCTAACTGTTGGTCAATCTGAGGAATGTGAGCGCTTTGAAACTAAGAAACGGAAAAGAGGTGCGTGAGCCTGAGAAAGCAGTCCTACATGAGGACAACTTAGTCATGGAAAGCAATAAAACCAACTTGGAGGAGCAAGAATTGGTTGTGGAGGAACCCGTCAAGGAGCTTCCAACACCCAAACCAAGGGTTAATCTCCTGCCGCCCTTTCCTAATGCATTTAGGGGAAGCCTGAAGGTGCCTACCAATGACAAGCATATCCGAAAAATCTTTGAGAACATTGAGGTTAGTGTCCCGATCTTAGATTTGATTGAGTATCTTCCCTCGTATGCTAATTTTTTTTAAGTTGCATGCACTAGAAGGAGGAATAAACCTCCTAGGAAAATAGGAAAAGTGAAAATAAGGGGGAGTTTCCGCTTTTAATCATAGAAAGTTGCCTACAAAAACCCTGGCATGTTTTTAATTCCCATTTCTTTTGGTGGTAAATTGGTGAAAATTCTATGATTGATCTAGGAGCCTCTATTAATGTCATTCCTTCGTGCATTGTTGAGAACCTAGAAATAGATTAACTTAAAGAAACTAGGGCAATCGTCCAAATGGCTGATCATTCCCAAACTAGTCCCCGGGGACTAGTGAAAGATCTGATGGTCCAAGTGGGCAATTTGGTGTTTCCGGCAGACTTCTAAGTCCTTGATGTAGCACACGATAGTGGTGCACTCTCAAATTTATTGGGGAGACCTTTTCTTAAAACATCAAGGACTAAGATTGATGTTCATTCGAGGACACTAACCTTATAGGATGACATGGATAGAGTGGGTTTTGATGTTTACAAATCCAAGCATGATTCACCTAATCCCTCTCTTGTATGTAAAGTCATAACTTTGTGTGAAAAAAATACTCAACATGATGACTCTTGCATGATAGATAATGATGATTGACTTGATGTGACTCTTGATAATAGTGATGAAGATAGCATAGTTGATGAGATTTTTAATGACTTTGAGAGTGACAAAAGAAATCCTACCTTGCACTTTAATTGTGATGATCATATCGATGAGACTATTGTCTTGCATGATGTTAGTGATGTTTTGTCTATCTTGGATTGCTTTTCTTTGCTCAATAACATGCAGCGGGTTGTGGGAAGTGGTAAGGACATAAAACACCCTCGGTCGCCTCCTAAACCCAAGGAAATTGCTAAGGATTCGGTATTGTCTTTGAATGGATACTCACTCTTCTTGGCACACAAATCACATAAAGGTAAGGATGACTCCGTGTGGAGACCTATTCACAAGGACGTCATCGTGGGTGGAGTTGTCGATGGTGACTTCAGAGAACAAACGGTAGGTTCTTTTGATTCAAATATATGAAAAAGGAATAACTCGTGATGACGAAAATAAACATACGTGGTGTTTCTTTCTTTGTTCTTGACATGTTTTTAGTAGATATATTTTGCATGTTTTAGTGTGACAAAGTTTTTCGGTATGAAACTCTTGTTGATTTGAGAGTCTCGTTGTTTTTGAGTGAAAAGATGTAGTGATTGTTAGGTGACAAAGTTTCTTTGAAAAAAGGGAGGAAAAGGGTGGAAAGCACTATTCAAGGAGGTAACCTCGTGCTAAATTCCTTTAGCACGAGGGTGCCTTGTGCTCAGCTCTGGAACCTCTCATTTCTCTTGGCACAGCTCGTGCTGATCAATGGCATGAGCCATGCTAAGTTATTAGCATGAGGGGTGCCTTGTGTTAGACTTCATGTGCTGCGATTTTTGGCCAAAAATTCAGATTTTTTAAAATTTGAATTTTAAGCTCAACATGAAATTTTTGGCTCATTAATTGAGCATTCTTTATTTAGCATGATGGTGATGTGATGAGGAGCTTTGTACTTGAAAATACGTTGAAGTGTTTTTGGAGAAATTGTTTGAGTGATTTGAGTGATCTTGTGCTAAATTAAGTGTGGAGGTGAGTGTGTTGTCCTTGTGCTTTGATGATATGATCTTCATTGACTGTGATGATAGAAGAGGGATGAATCTTGATTGCATAATCTTCTTGATGGGATGCTATGATTATTCATGGGTTGATTGTTTAGAAAGAATGGTTCTGGATTGAATAGCATTTACGTTGATATAACATAATTTGAAATGTTGTGGCTATTTAGAAAGTAATGTTCTTTTTGAATGAATCTTAACATGCCTTTGATTATCGTTTCATTACCACCTTTTTCTTGTTTTGAATAAGATGGCTCCAAAAAGGAAAAGGTCGAAAAAAGAAACAACTTCACGGGGTGACAAGGGGAAGAAACTGGGTAAGGTTGGGAGACGAGAGCTGGAGACTTCCCTTCCTCTTAACCCCACGGTTGTCATTGATGAATTCATGGGTTTGACAAACATTTCTAAGAGTCCGGCCCATAGGTGAAGGTACCTAAGATGCACGAAGCGTACCATCTTGGAAAAAAAAGTTCGCTTGAAAGGAGACTTTCAGAGCTCTAGGTCTACTCGAGCCCGTCACGTAATTTCTTAGTAGCATAGGCCTAGAGGTTTCTTGGACAAGCACCCGAAGACTTATATTCGATGGACTTTGGAATTCTTGGCAACTTTAGATCAAATGAAGGACAGTGAAGAGAGGAGACTCATCAAATTCCACTTGTTCAACACTGAGTACACTATGTCGCATGGGACATTGCCCAAGCGTTTGGGTGGAAGTACGGGAAGGAGATTCCAAGGAATCACCGACAAGGCATTCCATTCTCATTGAGCAATTTTTGGAGAATCCTTTCAGGCACAAAGAGAAAACATCTTTGCAAAAACATGACGATTGTCCATCCGACCTTGAAATATATTCAGTGATTGTTGGCCATGGGAGTGTTCTATCATGGGGAGATCTCACAGTGTCCCGAGTCGGATGTCCAAGTCCTTTGGGTGGTGACTCCGGAGGGGAATTTTTACCCTAACATAGTTTCGGTTTTCATGGATGAATGCCTTGAAATGGGAAACAAGAAAGGTGGAAAGATTCCTATGGGAGGCATGGTTGGACTTCTATCCCAACAGTTGGGCCATCCGGTTCTCTCTCCATTTGCAGTGGGAAATTTGGGTCATTCGGGGACACATTATACGATAGACAGGCTGGCGAAAGTGGGTATAGTGTCCACCACGACTCCAGAGGATCGCTTTGTATGGTTATATGGTTGCTCCTCATTTTGCAATTTCATGATTCTCGATGTTGGAGGACCTTTTTATAGCCCCTAATCTGAGGTTTGAGAAGGATTTCTACAGAATCATATCAAGCCTGGATATAGACATAGGGGAGGATGACGACTATACCCCACTTAGGGCACCGGTTAACCATACTGAGATATCCACAGATGTCGTCAACTAATTTCGCATATCCGGGGAACAACTTGCAAGCTCTACTTGACTTATGTGGGACATTGGTTATGCAGTGAGCGGAATGAGCTTACAGTTGGAAGAATTTGGTAGTAGGCTAAGTTCCATGGAGGGTACCATGCATACTTGGGAGTCTAGGTTGGAGTCCATTGAGTGGGAGATGAAGGAAGAGTTCACCATTATAAATGAAAGATCGGATTTCCAAGGAGAATACATTGAAAAATTATCGAGAGATTCCACATCTCGAGGCTGATGGTTTCAGGGATGTCATTCTTATCGAGAGGCAAGAAATGCGTTAATAAGAGAGAATAAGGAGACACGAGACTCGGCACTTGAGGGGGGACCCTTGGGGGTCACATGAGTGAGCTTCACTATTTTTCTCTCTCCCAGTCATGGTTTTTATTGACTCATTGTATTGGGGACAATGCAAACTTCAAGTGTGGGGGAGAAAGTAGTGAAACACTCAGGATTTTTCATCTTGGGATTCATTTGTGTTTTGGTAGTGTTATTTTGTTCTTTGGTGTTTTCTTTGGTTTAGGGATGTTTGGTAGAATCTTTGGTGGTGTGATCTTTAGGTGGTTATCACTTTGTTGGGGAATGTTTTGGGATGAACATTTTTGTGGTGTAATTTTTTTTCTTTTTCACTATCTTTTTGTCGTGTGAAGCCAAACTTTGGGGCATTTTGTGCTACACAAACAAAATTGAGAATTTTAAAAATATATATATCTGGCTAAGTTGGAAACCCAAAAGGGCAACTTACAGAAAAATGGGAAGGAAAGCCCGGATAGGCCGAAAGGTCTAGATAAAAAAAGAGAGGCTAGGACCGGTTTGGTTGGAAATCCTAGCCAAAAATAAGAGGCCGTGTGGAAAAAGGTGAGATGGTAAGCTCAACATGTGTGAATGTTAGGATGAAAACCCGAAAGGGCTCCTAGGAAAAATGAGAGAAATTTGAAATGAAACTTCAACATCTTTTGGCCATCTTTGGCGGTTTCTTCATCAACATCTCTTAGATTGTCTTTGGCAGTTTCTTCAGATTAGTAAGCTAGTTCAACACTTATCTTTCATGCTTATCTTTTTCTTCAAAATATTTTTGGATGGTTGGGTTACTTTAGCAACTTAGGGGAGTGTGAGAGTTGTGAGATTCTTACTTCTTTGGAGGAACTAGGGTAGTGTGGGAATAAATTTAATGTACTGGCTAACTTCTTTTTGCATGCTACATTTCACTTAGATCTTTTCTCGTTTTTATTTACTCAAGTACGAGTAAAGGTTTAAGTGTAAGGGGATTGATGTGCACCATTATGCATACGTTAGCCGATACATTTAATACATTTATCATCTTTTGTTTGGTTGATTGCTAGTTTTAGTTAGGTTTGCACGACAAAGGGTTTAGACGACCATTATTAGTTTTCCTGTCTAAATCCCACGTTTTGTAGACTTAATTAAAGCTAATGGACACTTTGTATTCACGGGCGCCTAGATCTTCCTCTTTGATCTCATTAGTAGGCCATCCGTGAGGGTGGTAGTAGATATTTGAAGTCCATTCGCAAGAATGATGGAAGATATCGAAGACCATTCACAAGGATGGTAGTAGATTGAAGGCCACAGACTCTAAATCGTGGTAGTAGATGGAATTGGTACCAAGAAAGGCGGATTCGAATTTTAAGAAGGC
>JAULKM010158049.1:0-16657 GCA_032355605.1 Rubia tinctorum
ATTTGCGATATACTGTAGACAAAGGTGTATCACCCTTTTAGAAATTATAGACTTGAAGAACATGGAAAATGAAATTTATTTTGATTATATTTGGTGGAAATTATCATTCTCATAATGCTAATAGTAAGGGTTGGAAAACAGTGTTAAGAAAAATGATGGACGATTAACCCGGTTTGCGCCTCTGTTGGGCAGTACACATATTTTCCGCTTCCGTACAGAATGATGAAGTGTAGTGAGAATTCGAGGAAGTTGGGGGTCAGAGCTTAGGTTTCTTAAAGTTTTGTCATACACTGTCTGGGGAGATTGTGGTCTCATTTTATAAACCAGAGCATGACAAAATCGGAACATCGCTCTCCTGACTTGGTGAATCGGATAAGGGTACCTCCACTTTTGCATTGTGACTTCTCCCACTTTGTTGGAGGGACATATTTAAAAAAATTGAAAAGTAAACCGGCATGCCCAAATTGGATTCCAATCTTCGTTCACAAGACCTTTTCTATCCCAATATTCAATCATTGTAGAAGGTATGTTCATAAAAGTGCTACATGACCATCAAATGGAGGGAAAACTACCTCAATTAATTTGAACCGGGAGATGCTCTATCCTAGGATACTTGTTGATGTTTGGAGAAGAGTGTTAATTGGGCTTTTGAGTAGAGTTGAAATGTTATGAATGGAGAGGAAGATGTGGATTTGGGGGTAGGAGATGAGAAATGAGATGAGGTGTGGTCTTGTTGCTGAATATGATATAAATGGGATGGGTTTGGGGGGGTTTGTTTAAAATTTTGGCTAAAATTTTTGTTTACCGCCTGAAATTTCATTTCAACCGACATAGTTTAAGTGTTGGTCAATGGGTCATTATATGCAAACTATATGAGACTTCGCTTATAAGGGACAAAGTATAATTTTCGATATTTGTTGTAAAGAACTCGCTGTTAAGATTGCAGGACTTTCTGATGACCTTTTTATGCCAAACATGAAGAAAATATTCATGTACATCTGAATAACAAATTGTTATCTCCAGTTTCGGATGTAGACTTCTCCCAATTTCTTGTCGGGACTTGAGTGAAAAAAAATGAATAAATGCACATGTAGTCCCAAACTCAATTACAGTATTCCCAAAAATAACCTTGGCCACCCACATCTTATACATGACGTCGGTATTAGAGACAGTGGTCTTATCCCCAGATAGACTTCGAGCAGATCTTCCCAAATGAACCTTGTATATATACTTAAGAGTAATAATTTGCGATATACTGTAGACAAAGGTGTATCACCCTTTTAGAAATTATAGACTTGAAGAACATGGAAAATGAAATTTCATTTGATTCTATTTGGTGGAAATTATCATTCTCATAATGCTAATAGTAAGGGTTGGAACACAATGTTAAGAAAAATGACGGACGATTAACTCGATTCACGCCTCTGTTGGACAGTACGCACATTTTCTGTTCACGTGCAGAATGAAGAAGTGTAGTGAGAATTCAAGGAAGTTGGGGGTCATAGCTTATGTTTCATAAAGATTTTGTCATACACTGTCTGGGGAGATGTGGTCCCGTTTCATAAACCAGAGCATGACAAAATGGGAACATCGCTCTCCTGACTTGGTGAATTGGATAAGGGTACCTCCAATTTCGCATTGTGAGTTCTCCCACTTTTTTGGAGTGACGTATTTTTAAAAATTGAAAAGTAAACTGTCATGCCCAAATTGGATTCCAATCTTTGTTCACAAGACTTTTTCTATCCCAATATTCAATCATTGTAGAAGGTATGTTCATCAAAGCTCTACATGAACATCAAATGGAGGGAAAACTACCTCAATTAATTTGAACCGGGAGATGATCCATCCTAGGATACTTGTTGATGTTTGGAGAAGAGTGTAGATTGGGCTTTTGAGTAGAATTGAAATGTTATGAATGGAGAGGAAGGTGTGGATTTGGGGGTAGGAGATGAGAAATGAGATGAGGTGTGGTTTTGTTGCTGAATATGATATAAATAGGATGGGTTTGGGGGGGAATTTATTAAAAATTTTGGTTGAAAATTTTGTTTGCCGCCTGAAATTTCATTTCAACCAACGTCGTTTAAGTGTCGGTCAATGGATCGTTATAGGCAAACCATATGAGACTTCGCTTATAAGGGTCAAAGTATAATATTTTATATTTGTTGTAAAGAACTCGTTGTTAAGATTGCAGGACTTTTCGATTACCTGTTTATGCCAAACGTGAAGAAAATATTCATGTACATCTGAATAACAAAGTTTTATCTCCAATTTCGGATTTAGACTTCTCCCAATTTCTTGTCAGGACTTGAGTGAAAAATATTGAATAAATGCACCGGTAGTCCCAAACTCAATTATGATATTCTCAAAAATAACCTTGGTCACCCACAACTTATACATGACGGCTGTATTACAGACAATGGTCTTATCCCCAGATAGACTTCGAGCAGATCTTCCCAAATGAACCTTGTATATATACCTAAGAGTAATCATCTGCGATATACTGTAGACCAAGTAGTATCACCCTTTTAGAAATTATGGACATGAAGAACATGGCAAATGAAATTTCATTTGATTCTATTTGGTGGAAATTATCGTTCTCATAATGCTAGTAGTAAGGGTTGGAACATAATGTTAAGAAAAGCGACGGACGATTAACCCGGTTCGCGCCTCTGTTGGGCAGTACACATATTTTCCATTCGCGTGCAGAATGAAGAAGTGTAGTGGAATTCAAGGAAGTTGGGGGTCAGAGCTTAGGATTCTTAAAGTTTTGTCATACACTGTCTGGGGAGATTGTGGTCCCATTTAATAAACCAGAGCATGACAAAATCGGAACATCGCTCTTGTGACTTGGTGAATTGGATATGGGTACCTCCCATTTTTCATTGTGACTTCTCCCACTTTGTTGGAGGGACGTATTTAAAAAATGCAAAGTAAACCGGCACGCCCAAATCGGATTCCAATCTTTGTTCCCAAGACCTTATTCATTCCCATTCAAACTAATTAATGATCCTCAACCGTGATAATGAAACTAGCATGATCCCATTGATACTTATCTTCTAAATTCTAAGCTAAACCTACAATGCGTTATTTTGTCTGATTTTGGTGAGGTGTAATTTATCTTCCAAATTAACAACGCTCATAGTTAATGAATTAATGGAATACTAATAAAAAATAGGGAAGAATACCCCTGTGACCTTCACAATGATTGTGACAATGAGATTCAAATTATTGGCTATATCCAATTTTGAATTTTTTCTCCCCCACCATCTTGGAGGGACCTAATTGTAAAAACAAAATAGTTCACCGGTTGTGTTCAAATCGATTATGATCGAACTAAATGTTAATGACGTTTGTTCACAATGACAATAACAATTACTAAACTGTCTACCATTTTAACACGATTTATTTGCTTTATGGTCAGACGTGAGCCCATTTCATGTGCTAGTGGGCAGAAATCTCATGGCCCAATATACCCATGACCGACGTCCTTAGTAAGTTGGTCCAATCTCACAGAAAATGACTCAAAGGCGACGGTGGGTACACAATGTGTCTGTCAAAGGCCCATTTGATATGCCACCAGTGGGTTGAATTGGCTAGGCCACAGTAAGACTTAGCGACGTCACAATACCGCCGTTGTTGTATCTATCCTATCGACATGGCTTGCGACGTCAGATTATTGGCGGAATACACAAATTTTGTAACGACTATATATATGGAGCCCACCTCATGCATTCCTTTAAACATTCAAATTTCCCTCAAATTCCAACAGTTCTCCTGCATATCCTCTCAAAGGTATGGTTTCTACATTTGATTATTTTACTTTTGTTTTTAAATTTAATATTGAAATTGTTATGTATGTGGTGTATTGTGAATGTGTTATTTTCTTCCCGTAAGATGTTTCCATGGCTTACGGTTCATCGATTAGGTTTTGGGGTGTTAGAATGTCAATTAGGTTGTGGATAAATTTCTTTTGGTTTAGGTTAAGGTTCGTTCTCTTTGCTTGTTTGCTGCTGTTGTTAGAGTCTCACCATTTAATGATTGTGACCTCACCTACCTATCATTTTTACATCTGTTAAAGTGACAAAAATGCGAGGTCGCTTATTCATAAATGCTATGGTTCATCTCCCTTATGATGTCGCACATTCGTCGGTAAACTATTCGGTTTTACTGAACTTTATGCAACGTCACTAACTCATAATTCCTGCAGTGGATTTGACCTTGCATACTTATCATTTATCTGTTCGGGTCGACCGATAATTGTACGACTTCGCTTATTCATAATTTCTATAGCTTACCTAGTGTTTGACGTCGCATAAATATCAGTTAACCATTCAGCTTTATTGACCCATGTGCGACTTTGATTAGACATGTTGCATGCATATACTTATTGATTGATGGAATACATTAATTGAATTGTTAGAAGCCATTAAAATTTGAATTTCAGGAATCATGTCTAGCAGTGCCGGTTCACGTCGTTACCCCATTGTGGTGAGCGATTTAATCTTTATATTTAAATTGCGTTTCCTACCTAGCTTGTAATATCAATATTCAAATTTAATTTACAAATATTTCTTTGATTAACATATTGACAGTGATTCAGACGATGACCGTCCGCGAGCTACATTTGGCAACATAGTTCCTCATTTCATCCACACCCTAAGGAAGACGAACTTCGGGGATGTTCCAATACTGGTAAGTAATCCCTGTAACGTATTTGATTTATTAAAAATATTTTTTATACTTTAATTTCATATTAACTGAACATGATTTTTTGTTTAAAATTCAATACATCCCTAGTCATATTGTGGAGCTCCTACCGCCTTTGAAGTTGCCGGCTATGCTCAGGTGCAATGATGGGATTACCACATGCATTACTCGAGGAACAGGATATTGAAGAGCCTAACGCTGAAGGATTGGGAGCAGTTTCCGATCACTGGGGGGCTCAGCAAAGGGGACACACACTACTTCGAGATTGTCAATCGTTTTGGCCCTGTAGTTTTTAATGTTGAACTTCTTCCATATTGATGTATTGTATTTGGAACCAAATTATTATTTATATATTTTTATATTCAATCTTTAATTTATAAACTTCATGTTAGTAATGTTATTCAATCCTTATTATTTAACCTATCATGCGCAGAAAGTTTGAAAATAAGTATGATCAGCGAAATGAATAATAAATTTTGGGTTATTGTGACACTCAGTCTTGAACTAGAAAGTTTGTGTAGAACGATTTTGTTTTCATGTAATGTTGAACTTCTGACCGGCTGCTTGGTGGGCCGAAATTGTTAGGCCCACCAAAGTCTGCGATGTCGCCGAGTACTCGACAATATGTCGCTACATCCGACTTTGGTGCGACGTCGCATATATCAAGGTGGATAGAACTATGGTTCAAAATGATGTCATTTCAGAACTATTATAAATAGGGCGACCCTGAAAAGCATTTCAGCCATCCCTAAAAAATTTCCCGAGAATTCCAATAGTCTCCACCTTCCTCCTCTTCTTCTCTACTCAGGAAAAAGTTTGTTCTTTCCTAATTCCTAACACCTAAATTTTAAAATTCTTACTTTACAATGTCAGATCTATGGTCTATAAATATGAGGCTATGGAACAATTAATTGAGACGATGCATGCCTCAAATCTTGAAGGTTTTAGGGACCTCGTTCCCTATGAGAGGCAAGAAGAGAGGAGAAAGAGACGCGAGGTGAGATGCTTGAGGAAGGGACCTTCGGGGTCCCAAGAGTAAGTGCCAATTTCTTCCCCTTTCTCACTTATGAATTCTATCATTTTTGCATTGAGGACAATGCAAGGTTCAAGTGTGGGGGAGGGAGTAGTTAGGTGCTTAGGAGTTTCATTGAGATTCCTTTTTATTTTTGTTCTATATGTTAGTCATTTTGATTTCATTATCTTTATGTAGTATGAAACTCTCCTTTGGTGCATTTTGTGCCACACACAAAAAATGAAAAAAAGTCGATAGCGATAAGTTAGGGTGTCATTCAAAGAGACTTAGGGTTTAATGAGATGGCTTCACAAAATTCACACAAAAGTGTCACCAAGTGTGTGTGTGTGTGTGTGTTGAGAGTAGAAAAAATGAGAATAGATTTAATGAGAATAGCCACGAGGGTATTTGCATCATGCTATTGGTTTACAAATAATGGTCCCCAACTTCTATTTACATATAAATAACAAACAATAAAAAGCAAACAATTGTATGCTTTATCACCCAATGTGAAGAGGTTGATTCATCGATAAATACTCACTATGACTAATATCTCGGTTCTGCCCCCTCATCAAACTTTCACCTCATCTCGTTATAGCTAGAAGAGCACTAAACTCACTAGACCTTTCGAGCCCTTACTACCATGGTTAATAAATGCGCAATTGCGTAGTAAATTGAACAAAGTAGTAGCATGGCTCGCATATACCTCCAACGGGAACACCCATTACAACGGTGTATGCTTTTACGACCGAGAGCATCAGTGTCTTATTATTATCCATTAAAATTTTATCTTGACTAGTAATTTACTAAAAACACGTGATATGTCTAGGCCACAACCCCAACTGTATTTTAATCGATGTCCGGCAGTAAGTGGTCGGGTCACTTCCGAATCGAACATAGTAAAATTCAATTAAGTCATCTAGCCTAATCTAACCAAAAATAAAAAATTATGCCTAGGTGTCACTCCTAAACAAAATCTTCACATTGACCTATGGTCAAACCAGACAAAAAGACAAAATACTCCCGGGTTCATTCCTGTGCCTAGTTCCAGATTACACATTGAAAATGTATTAGTTTTAAATCCTAATATCGTGCAAGCATAATTATAAACATCAAAACCCAAGTAATTATAATAATAATGAGCAAGCGTAGATCAATCCAAAAGTGTCACATGTTAAGAATCAATCAACACTACAAATCTTCTCAAGTATATTTTTGATGGAAGAAAAAATAGTGACACGGTCTGTGTAACATGGCACGGTTCGAGTCAATAGAACATTTCTAAACCCCTTAAACTCTTTTCTCCTTTTACCTTCTTTCTTCTTCCATTTTATTCAATCTTCTACCATTACGTTCGATGGCCTTCATCCTTTTACAAATCCCGTGATTGGCCTTCAGTCTGCTGCCAATCTTTTGAATGGCTTCTCGCATGAATGATCTACAATTTAGCTCACAAAAATACATCTAGACACTCATGGAGATGAATTTCCCGTAGGCTACAAATATTTCACAAAATAGGGAAGCTAGCATAGAAAACCAAACAAGGTGGTTTCAACTCCCATCATGAAAAACCTCTATAAAGCTAATTATTCACAACAAAAGCATAACATAATAAGTGATAAATTCCCTTGGAAAGCATGCATTTTATGTCTCATCAATCATTTTCATATTTTTAACCATGAAGAAATGGTTGTTTTTCTTGAGCCCTAAGGCTAAAGGGTGCTAAATGTGATTGAAGGAAGGATGGCAATAAGATTCAAGTGATCATCATGCTTTGTGTTTTCATTTTCTTTAAAGGTTGAAAGAAAAGAATACTAGGGTTACTATCCCGGCCAAGGGATTAAATCGAATGCATCCTTGCATTGGTGGCTCACCGATGTCCTCATATCAGCTTGCGTCAACACCAATTAAGGTAAATCCACTAAATCTCTTGAATACATTAAAATAATATTTAAAAATCAACCCTGTTAAAAATCAACAAGAATTCTGCCGGTTACTATCACAGATTGAGAACTTGTTGGAAGCAAAGGTTCCGAGTTGTGGTTCATGTGAGTTGGATCAAATAATGCACATTATGTTATGGCCAATTATGTCCAAAAAATGCATGTGATTGTGCATTCGCCGTTTCCGCCCAAAATTACCTATTTTTTATGAATAATTATTAAAAGAGGGATAAATTTTGAACCTTAAAATAAAAATTAGTGTTTATTATTATGATAGAAAAAGTTAATTAATAAAAACAAATATCTAATAACGTGCAATATTTGAGCAAGGATATTTGATACTTTGATAAAAAAATGCTTAAACTTTTCATGTGGTAGGATTAATCAATGTTATGGCAACCATTGCACGAAAATCACACAAAAAAATCACTTCACTCTCCGAAAAATTCTTTTCGCTCATTTTTTAAAACCCGACTCGGTGCAATTAAGCATTTCTTATCATCACATTCCGTTCCATCACAATTTTATTAAATACTAAAAAAATACTTATAGGAGCGACTCCATATTAAAGAGCACCCAATTATTTGGAAATATAAAGCGTGTTGATAAATATTCTTTACAGAACAAATTTATAGCAAATAGTAATCATGGTTTAATGTTACGTAATTTTCTCCCCCCGGCCCCTCGCCAAAGTTTAGAAATGAACCTTCTCATGCAACAACCTGAGAATGTGAATTTCTCTCAGAGTTTTTGGGTGAAACGTAAGAGAGGGTGCTTGCGAAAGGATCAGATCTACAGTGCAAGTCGGGTGGGAAGGGCTCCTCCTTAGGTATCCCTGGGTTTTGAATGAGTGAAGACTCCGAGCAGCAAACCCCAAGTTCTAACAGTTACTAGAGTTATCGAGGCTTTATTTGATAATGAATACTTTCTAGTTGTGAGAGTTGGCAAGACTTGGACCATTTTGAAAGGGGTTGTTTTCAAGCAAGGTAATTAAGTTATGGTATCAGCCCAGAATGATGTGTCTCCCAACGCACGTATGATCCATAGAAATTCGATGAGTCTCCTGTATATTTGATTACTATTCATTCAAAAATTATTAATAATAAATAAATTAATATTTAACCTTAAAATCCTAATAAGCATTTGTTATTATGGGATAAATAATTAAATAATAATAAAAAATTCCAATAACGTGCAATGTTCGAGCAATAATATTTGAAACTTGGATTAACAAACGTGTAAGATTTTCTAGTGGTATTATAAATCAATATGATAGCAACATTTTCACCAAAATCACAAAAAAATAGTTCTCTTTCCAAAATATTTCCTTTCGCTTCATTTTTAACATGGCTCAGTGCAATTAGGCATTTTCGATAATCACGTTCACGTTACACACAAAGTCTATTAAATACTGATAAAATACTTATAGGAACTTCTCCCTAATTAAAAGCTGCTACTTATTTGGAATGTAAAGCATGTGCCTATAAATATACTTTATTGAAATTTTTTTGTTATTAGCAATGGCTGAACTGAATTCATTTAACCCAATAACTCTTCATAATACTACTTTACTAGTAATAGATTCAAATGTTTTTACCCAAACACCCTGTTAGCACTGAAACCTTGGAAAAATGTTAGATTAAACAGAGAAGGTACCGGAGAAACCTTATGACTCGGATTGATGACTCAGATTGATGACTCGAATTTGAAGCAAATCTTCAAAAAAACACATGTTCCCAACATATTTGAAAATAATGTTTCGCACAGAAAATGTGTTCTTCCATGGAAAAATCATTTTAAACACAAAAACCAGAGGCCAACACATAAATAAAGATCACAATCGAAGCCAGCTAGGTTCCATACAAATTGATAAAAAAACACAGGAGTTCCAGCCCCGAAAAACGGGGATTGAATACATTTCCAAGTTTGCTTTTAAAAGACAAGGGTGGCAAAGGAAATTGAAGAAAATGGAACAAAATAAATAGATTTTCAGAGCTCTACGTAAACACAACCGTGTGAATTACATGAATTTAACTAAGAGAAATTAAAAGAAGAAGAAGAGAGGAAATGATAAAGAAGAAGAGTTGTCATGCGACAAAGAGAGGGAATATTATAGAAGGATCTGGAAGAATAGAGACAGAAAATGATGGAGGAGAGAGAATGGGAGAAATTCAAATGTGTGTGTTTTAATATGGGCTGAATTAATTATCCGGTATTAATTAGTGCCAAATCTATTATTCATTTCTATCAATTTCCGTGAATTTAAAACTATATATTTTGTAATATACCTACCTCCTTTTGTCCAAATATTGCACGTGTAACATGTTATTCCATTTTTTAAAGTGTTAAATTTTTTATTTTGCAAGACGAATTGATAAAAGTTGTCATTGTCAAACATAATATGACATGATTTATTACTATAATTATGTGAAAAATTATGGTAAAAGAAATGATATGTAATATTTGTCAATATTCGAGAAATAATTTTAAAAATATATTTAAATTTTAATAGGTTACACTAAATTTAACTTTACGTTTCTTTAATTATTGAAATTTAAACTCCCTTTAATATTCTATTGGGAAAATGTGAGCATATATTTTGTATTCTTCCACAAGATTCCAATTAACTTTTTTCACTCAAATTTATGTTTATTTATGTGTACTGACGTGACTTAGGAAGTGGGAGATTTGATTGAGCTGGCAAAATTTCAGCCCAAATAAGGAAATAATCCGAATAGGAACCATTGTTTGGGATGAACAAAAATGAAAATTAGGAATCTTTGGGTAGGATAGAGGGAGTATATATGAATAAAAATAAACAATAAAAATAAACTAACTAAAATATCAAGCCACACAGTTAATTCATTTAAACAAAAAACATTCCTTTAGGCTTTTAATTTATGTGTTATATTTTCCGTTTAAAACCATCTCCTTAGCTTAAAAAACCCTAAAGACACACACTCAGGAACTTGCGCACACACACGGACTAAATCATAGGGATGATGAACTATGGGTTTGGGTTTGGGTATGATTGTTTCAATCATGAAAGCCGATTTCTCCTTTATTGCGAATAACATTTTCCATTGAAGTGATCATCATACTTGGTGCTTTCATTTTCTTCAAAGGTGGGGAAAAAGGAAAAATAGGGTAAACATCCCGACCAAAGGATTAAATCGGATGCATCCTTTGATTGGAAGTCACCGACGACCTTATATCAGCTAGCGCTAACACAAAAGGTAAAACAACTAAATACCATGAATACATTTAGATAATATTTAAAAATCAACCCCACTAAAAAATCCACACAAATCCATCGCTCACTATCAGAGGTTGAGTGAATGTTGGGACCAAAGGTTCCGAGTTGAGGTTCACGTGAGTTGTCTCAAATAATGCCTGTAATGTTATGCCTAATTATGTTCACACAATGCACTTTATTATACTTTAACTGTGTCCACCCAAAATTACCATTTTTTTAAAGAATAATAATAAAAGAGGGATACAGTTTGAACCTGAAATCCAAATAAGTGTTTGTTATTATGAGAGAAAAGTTTAACTAGTAAAGACAAATATCTAATAACCTCTAATATTTGTGCAAGGATATTTGACACTTTGACAAAAAAATGTGTAAGCTTTGCCTATGGTTGGATCAATCAATGTTATGGTTACCATTGCACCGAAATATAAAAAATTAACTGTTCGAGAAATTTCTTT
Organism: Rubia tinctorum; assembly: GCA_032355605.1. NCBI lineage: Eukaryota > Viridiplantae > Streptophyta > Magnoliopsida > Gentianales > Rubiaceae > Rubia > Rubia tinctorum. The sequence goes on from JAULKM010158049.1 coordinate 11,374, forward strand.
TCACTTTCTTTTTAACATTACTAGGTGTACTTTGGCATTTTCGATTAACACATTACTTTTCCATGCTAAGTTTATTCAATGCTAATAATATACTTATAGAGGCGGCTCCATAATTAAGAACTGCTAGTTATTTGGAAATGTAAACCCTGCTGATAAATATGGTTTAAAAAGAAATTAAATCAAATAGTAATTAGGTTAAAGGTTTCATAATTTTTCCACCAAGTTAAAAGTGAATCTTCTCAGGAAACTATCTGGGAATGTGAACATCTCTCTGAGCGTTCCAGTGAAGTTCAAAAAGAGCGCTCGTGAAAGGATCGAAGCCAAAGCACGAGTTGGGTGGGACGCGCTTCTCAGGTGCCCCCGAGTTTTGAATGGGGGAATCCGCTAAGCAGCAAATCTCGAGTTCTGGAGTTGGATACTATGGTTTTCCAGGAATTGCTCATTATTTTTCTTTTCTTGTGTATTTTTCATCTCTTAAGCTACAAATTCGAGTAATGATTCTAACTTCATGTTTAATTGTTTTCATTGGCATGATTGTGGAATATGGAAGGAACTTGAAATTCGAAAAAGAGGTTTTTGTGGGTGTATTTGGGTAATGTGCATGCTTGTATGTTACGAAAAGTGTGGGGGATGAATATGAGCTCTTAGTTGTGATTATATGATGTGATAAATGATGGATATATAGGGAAGCATGATTCTTACTAAGGGATGATTATCTGGGTGCTTAAAAGTTTGTATCTTGTCATTACCATCTTCTTTTGTTTTTTTATAGAATGGGTCCTAAGTGAAGCCGAATGGAGAAAGGAGCAACTTCCAGTGTTGACAAAGTTTTCTTGCAAAGAGATTTTGGAAGCAATCGGCCTACTTCAACTCGTGCCTTACTTGTTAAGTCGAGTAGGCCTAGAGGGATTTCTAGATATGCACTCGAAGACCTACATTCAATGGACCTTGGATTTTCTAGCCCCGTTGAGCAAAATACCGATAATGAAGGGAGGAAGACTATCTCATTCCACCTTGCTGACAAGGATTACTCGATGACCGATCAGAAATTTGCAAGGGCATTCAGGAGGAAACATGGATGGAGATTCTGAGAAAGCCTAGGTGAGTTCTTCCGTTCGCATTGGGTAGCTTTTGGAGACAAATAGCGGGACTGGATAGGAACCATGGGGGAAGGAACACTGCAATAGTCCACTCGATTTTGTGATATGTCCAATGCCTCCTGCCCATGGGCATTTTGTGTCATGGCGAAATTTCTCATTACCCTAATGGGGATGTAGAGATACTTTGGTCTATAACTTCGGAAGGGATCGCATATCCCTGCACAGTGGAGATTTTTTTTTGAAAAATGTGTGTTTTCGAGAAAGAAGATAGGTGGGAAGATACCTATGGGAGGTATGGTTAGTCTTCTCGCACAATACCTTGGACACGAGGCCCCGCATTGTCTTTCTTTGGCTAATATAGGTCGTATGGAGATGAAGTACACTGTGAAATAGTTTATCAAAGCTTCCATAGTCTCCACCACTACTATAAGTGACCACTTCATATGGTTATATGGTGGCACAAGTGCTTTTAACTTCATGGTGCTTCGACAACATGAGTCAACGACCATTACTCACAACACTACTTTGGAAGAGATTTTCATAACACCTAACCCGAGCTTCTAGAAGATCACTATGTCAACTCTAGATGTGGACAATGGAGAGAAAGGTGGAAATTCCTTTAGAGCACAACCTGCCAAATCCAACCTACCAGTGGACTTCTATGATCAATACTTTGTGTTTGGGGAGCAACTTTTGAGTTTGACCCAACTAGGTGAAGAGGTAAGTCATATGGTAGGAGGGATGAGTTCGAGCTAAGGCTTGATGCTATGGACGGGAACACGAGGATTTGGGGAGCTAAGCTTGATTCCGTTGAGCGAGAAGTAAGGGAAGAGTTTGCATTTGTAGATGAGAGGGCCGAGGTGCAAGAAGAAGCCATGGAACATGTATTGGAAAGGATGCATGCATCCAATCTAGAGGGATTATGTGACCTCATTCCCAATGAGAGGCAAGAGCTTAGGCAATAGGAGAGAAGAAGATGGTGTGTGACGATGCACATGAGGGCGGGCCCTTCGGGGTCCCAAGAGTAAGTGTCCATGATCTCTCTACTCCACTTATGATTTTTTAATTTTCTTTGCATTCAAGACTATGAAAGGTTAAAGTGTGGGGGGAGGGAGTAGTTTAGCACTTAGAATTTTTTTAGCAAAGTTTCTTTGTGTTTTCTCTATGTTGGTTGTTTCCATGTAGTGTGAAGCTCACTTTTGGGGCATTTTGGGCTACACAAAAATTGAAAAATGCAAAAAATAGATCCCGCTAAGTCAAAAACCCAAAAGAGCGACTTAAGTAAAATTCAGAGTCCCGAAAAGGCTGAAAACTCGAAAGGGAAACCTATGTAAAAATGAGATGCGAAAAGGTGTGGAAAAGGGTGAGGGTGAGCTTGAAAAAGGAAAAAATTATGTGTGAAGCTAGGATGAAAATCCGAGAGAGCTCCTAGGAATAATGAGAGAAAATAAGAGAAATTGAAAGATTTTATGTTTCTCTTGGATTGTCTATTTGGTTGCTTCTTGGGTAAAGTAAGTTAGCATCACATTGTATTTATACCTCATTCTTTTATGGTTTGTTGCTGGTTAGAATGCCTTAGGTTTAGGATATGAGAGTATGTGAGATTCTTATGTCTTGGGGGCTATGGTAGTTTAGGAATAAAATATTGGGTGTTATGGGAAAACTTTTGCATGCAAGTTTACGCTTAGATCTTTACTTGTTCTTGTTTACTCGAGGATGAGTAATGATTTAATGTTGGGGGATTTGATTAGATATCAAATGCATGTATTTTCAAAGGAAATTAACATCTCTTTTTTGGGTGTGTGTTTTTGTGGGTAGATTTCTAGGTTTAGATATGTTTACATCATAATGGGTTTAGATGACCACTTTTTGGTTTCCTGTCTAAATCCTTCATTTTGTAGCCTATTATGAGAATAATGGATTTTTGTCCTTACGAAGCGTCTAAATCATGTTTTGTGAGCTTATTTGTATATTACTTGTAAGCACTTCAGAGTAGAATGATGAAGACCACAAGTCCAAATGTGGTAGAAGATAGAAGGGTTGAAAATAAAAGCCAAGTTCGAAAGTGTCGAAGAAATGACACGGGCCGTGTGAAATGGCAATGCCCGTGCCATTATCTGTACCCCAAGAAGATGGTCTCGAGATGGGTCATAAAAATCTACGCAGCATGTGCACGAAGAACTGGAGAATTCTAAGACTTTGTCAACGGGACGTGCAAATATGCACGCCCGATGCACTTAGAAGCCAAAGATTGAAGACCCAAGCGATTGGTCATGAAAAACTGCATGGCCTATCCACTCAGTTTGGGAAACACATACTTCCATACTTCATCCCGTGCAATACTGAATGGGACATGCTGGCCTTACCATGCAACACGACCCGTGCCAGCATGGCACTAGGGTTTTCCAACTTGGGCTTCTTAAGGCTCATTTATCCCCTACACTATGTATAGTGTAATATGATTAGCATGCAAACGATCATGGGAGCTTTGGACAATTGGTTTGGGTGTTTTTAAATTCCCAATTGGGGTCGTAGGTTAATACCTGAGGGCTAGGTTCCTAATTTGTGGAGACTAAGCGTTACACCAACCTTAGAGTTGTCATGAGGTAGAATTGTCCTAAGTGGTAGAAAATAGTCTTAGGATGGGCATTCACGATGGAGGTCTAGATGATCTAAGAACCCTGAATAGACACACTCATGCTGGAAGGTCATCGTCGTACCTCTCAAGAAACCAATTCATGCATTTCCTTGGGTTAATCAATGAAGTTCAACATTCAAGATTCTCTCATTTTTGCTACCTTAGGTAAACATGACAAACATCTCAGCATTATCACATTCATCTAGAAATTATAACATCATCAACCTATTTAGAAATCCTAACTTCATGTTCTTCGAACACATGTCAAAGGGGATGAATTAGCCACTTTCATCTTAACTTCTAACATGATATCATACAAGCAATCCATATGCACACATTTCTAACAAATTCATGAAGCTAAAACTAACATTCAGAGCATAGAAAAAATATGATAATTAAGAGATCTAAATTGAGTTAAGATGTTCTCACCACATGGGTTTGGAAGATTTAATCAATAGCTCTCAAGAAGAAACTAGCCTAGATGATGAAAACTCATAACAAATCTAAAAGAATTCAAGGAAGAAGTGAAAAAACTAAGAAAATATGAAGAAAAACTAGGGTTTGGAGGCCCAAGCTGGGCTCAATCAAATGGGGAAGAAGGGGAGATATTTATAGTTCAAGGAAATAGAGGAGAAAAGACCAAAAGAGTCTTATTCTCTGTTAATTTTTCGGGCCTCGAAGGAGCTTCCGCCCTCTTCTTATTTCCATTGCTACGGGTGAACCGTTGATCCGTTTTGGGAGTTCTTGTAGTGGTTTTTATAGTATTCGCGAATACAAATACAATGATTCTATCCATGGACAAAAATTCATGTTAGATTATTCTCATAACCCGGCTCCAAAAATAAGGATCATTCTTCCTGCGCTACTTTGCATTCCATCTTCAGTTTATCTTCTACCACATTGTTAGTGGTCTTTCTTCTTCTACCATTTTTGTGAATAGCCTTATTCAATATTCTACCAATACCCTTGAGAATGGAATTCATCATGATGGTCTCCAAATAAGCTCGCAAAAAACATATGAGCCGACCAAATCCCAAAGGTAGAACATGTTAACACACCAAATGCTTACAAACTAGGGAAATTAGGGCTCATAACCACACAATGTGATTCTAAGCTCCTATTTTGTAAAAAAAAACTAATAATCTAACTAACCACCGACAAAAAAATCGAAAAAGAGATGTTAATTGTACGAAGAAAGTATCAAAATCATATCTCATCAACTCACCCACATTTAGACCCTTGATTGTCCTCGAGTAAGAACAAGCAATGTCCTCAGATGATTTCTAAGCTATGTTTTCCCAAGAGCACAGCCAACACATGATTCCTAGGACTACCCTATCCTAAAATATAAGAGCTTGCCAACCATCCCATCTTAACTTAAGGAAACGGGACGTGCAAATATGCACGCCCGATGCACTTAGAAGCCAAAGATTGAAGACCTAAGCGATTGGTCATGAAAAACTGCATGACCTATCCACTCAGTTTGGGAAACACATACTTCCATACTTCATCCCGTGCAATACTGAATGGGACATGCTGGCCTTAC
>JAULKM010158067.1:0-16656 GCA_032355605.1 Rubia tinctorum
TATATTTGCACTAAAAATTATCTCAGGGTTATATCTGCACTTTCTCAAATATATAGGGTTATATTTGTATATTTCCCGCATTTATTTATTCACATGGTAGATTTTGACTAGAATTTTGATGTGATGTATATACATGAAACTAATTGACATTATTTTTAGGATTTCCATCTCTAATTATATCATTAAAATTATAATTTTAATATAACGTGTCTACCAAAATAGTGAACAAAAATTTGATCAATCTCACGCTTATTTAGGAATTCCTATCTTTTTTTAGTGGACAAGTGATGGGTTTAGAATGAGTTTCGACTAGTAGAAGCTCTACTTGAGAAAAGATATGATATTTTTCCAGTTATAAAAGACATTCATATATGGAAACCAACCGAAAGTGGCTTATTTAGGCCTTGTCCAGTTCAGTTGAAATGTGTATGAATTGAGCTGAAATTAATTTATTGGAGTTGAGAAGAGATGAGAAGAGTTGATTGGAGCTGAGATTAGTTGAGAAGAGTTGAGAAGAGTTGAGAAGAGCTGAGAAGAGATGAGAAGAGTTGAGAAGAGCTGAGAAGAGATGAGAAGAGTTGAATTGAACCTAATTGAGTCAAACTGAACTGAAATAAATCAGCTTTGACTTAATCTTGGGAGCAATTGATTAAAACTTTTAAGCTCATGTCTTGAGAATTTTATATGAGCTATTAATGCTTTGCTATTGTGCATTTATTGTTCTTGAATGTTAGTTGTTGAAAGCATTAATTATGTTAGAAGTTTGAGTATATGAATTTCTTGTATGATTATTTTTTAGAGTTGGGAGAAAGTAGCTAATTTTCCCATCTTTTGATATGAAATCCAAGAGCATGAATTAGAGCTTCTAATATGGTTGATGATTTGATAAATGAAATATGAATGTGATAATGTCGAACTCTTTATCATGTTTGTTTTGTGTAGCAAATAGGAGAAGTCTAGTAATGTTGAACGTTCTTAACTAATCTTGTGTAAATGCATGAATTGGTTCAATGCTTAGACACGGTATAGTGTTTATAAGTGTTACCAAGCTTGTTGATTCTTTGAGCTTAATGTCATTAATGGGATACCTTTAGGCATTGAACGACTAAAGTGGTCATTAGTGAGATTTAGCTAGAGATGTCGAATTCACTCTAGTAAACTACTATCAAAGAAAATGGAAGATTTATATTCACAACAAGTAGTAAAAGTGTTAAATAGGTTATATGTTCAATGATAGATAGAAGGTTTGCAAGTGTAAGTCAATTGCCCCCAAGACTTCGTAATTCATACTTAATCTCGTTTTAGTTATTGTATGTTTTGTTAGTTTAACTTGTCTTTAAATTGTTAACTTAGAAAAAAAACCAAAACCCCTCTCTTTATGTGCTTATATATATATATATATATATGAATATTTATATATCTAGCGTAGTATTTACCATTTTATGAGCAAACACTTGAAAATATCTCCTATCTCTGTGGACGATCCTGACTTGCCACTAGCTACTTAGTTGTAGTTAGTAAGCAATAAGGGCTTAAAAATTACATTTTTTAGAGGTACGGCGACGACCTCCCACTTATGGAAAGACAGATTTTCCCAAAACTTTTCCATAAATATAAGTTTAATTATAGGACAAAATACTCTACAATATAATAATGTTTATATTTAAAATATTATAATTGTTATTTATAGTAAAAACAATAAATTAATTTATTTTTTATATAAGAAAATAATACTATATTTTTATCAGAACATTGTTACTACTCCCTCTGTCCCAGCAGAACTAGCACTCTTTCTTTTTTAACACTATTCTCCATCAAAATTTGATCACATATTTGAATAGATATTCGAACAATAATATTAACGTATATGATATTGTTCAATTTGTCGTAACAAATAGTCTCTAAATATAGACTTTTGATGTGCCGTTATTATACGTAGATAAACATATTAACGGTCAAACAGGTCTCTTGAACGGCACGCAAAAAGCAAAAGTGAAACTCTAACTGGGACGGAGGGTGTACCATTATTTATGGTATAAATTATGAAATAATATTAATACTAAAAAATGGGTACATAAGAAAATTATATTTTTATTTAAATTTGACTCATATACAACTTGAAAATTAATATTATAATATTTTTATACAAATAATAATTATAATTTATAATTTTTGTTTTCAAAATATTTAAAAAGTTTAATTCAATTACAATATATAAAATAAATATATTTAAATAAAATAAAATAATTTATTTATTCTATGAATGCGTCATCGAATTATTTTTATTTTTTCCCAATGTTAATAATGACACAGTTAGAGAACGCGTCCTCTCCATTATTCTATTTTTAAAAAAACACAATACTAATGAATTCATAATATTCTAAATAATAAAAGAACGTGTTCTCCAAATGCAACTCTATTTTTTTTTTCACTTCAATCTACTAAAAAGGAATAATATCCTTTGTGAAATTGAAACAAAACTAAAAAAGATGAGGCATCCTCTATTTTCCTGTTTAAAAAAATAATATTAATGAGAGGACGCATTTAGCAAATGCTTCCTCTATTTTCCTTTTTAAAAAACAATAATATCGAGATGACGCATTTGGCAAGTCCGCCCTCTATTTTTTCCTTTACAAAAAGAAAAAAAAAGTGCTTTTACAACCCTTCCTAGTGGACACAAGTGCCAACATAATCTTTTGATAACTGAAAGTGAAGATATAACTCCACCTAGTTGATGTAAGTGCAATTTTACCCATTCTCACATCTGAAGGCCAGATTCGATGGAAAAGTCAATTTTACCCATTTACGAATGTGGTGATATAACCATATAAGTTTTAAGAATGTGCTAATATAACCCTATCAGTTTTAAGAATGTGCTGATATAATTCTATAAGTTTTACTTTTTGCTCTTAGGTTCCTCCAAGAAAGTTGGAGTTATCGAATCACAAAACCGGCAACACAAAAATGCAATTCAATAATATACGGTTGCAAATTAGTGATTTAAGCATGTATGGGTGAACGTAAAAGTCTACATTGATTATTTCTACACAGTCTTGGAAAATTACACTATTGCCCAAAATGGTTTACCCCATTACCCATTGGTCCAAACTACATGATTTTGTTATCCTTGCCTAAATTTAGAAATATAAAATAAATTATATTATTGGTGAAATGTTGGAAAGCGCTAGTACATGTTCTAAAGTAACTTAGAATCGAATATTTAGAAGTAAGAAAGGAAAATCGGAAAGAATTACGGATATGTTATTATGCCCGACTATTGATAAATATTCCTTTACAAACTTGAAAAATACAATGGGAGTGTATAGGGTAGCATCACGTTTGAGCAAATTTCAATTTGCAGTTACGAGTAAAGTTTTTACCTATTGCACTTAGATCTCTCCAAGAAAGTTGGAGTTATCGAATCACGAAATTAGCGACACCAAAAAGCAAATTAATAATATACGATTGCGAATTTGCAATTTGGGCATGTGTAGATGAATGGAAGGGTCTCAAAAATCAATATTGATTACTTCTACATTGTCTTGGAAAATTACACCATGGACCAATATTGTGTTACCCCATTATCCATTGCTCCAAAATACATGATTTTTGTTATTTTTGCCTAAATATAGAAATATAAATAAATTTTTCTGGGTGAAATGTTGGAAAGCGTTAGTACATGTTTTAGAGTAACTTAGAGTTGAATATATAGAAGTAAGAAATGAAAATCAGAAATGATTACAGATATGTTCGTATGCCTGATAATTGATAAGTATTCTGTTACAAATTTGAAAAATTCAATGGGAGTTTATAGGATAGCATCACATTCAAACTGATTTCAATTTGGATTTACGAGTAAAGTTTTTACCTATTGCACTTAGATCCCTCCAAGAAAGTTGGAGTTGTCAAATCACGAAATTGGCGATACCAAAACGCAATTCAATGATTTACAATCGTTAATTTGCAATTTGGCCGTGTATGGGTGAATGGACGGGTCTCGAAAGTCAACATTGATAACTTCGACACAGTCTTGGAAAATTACACTATAGGCCAAAGTTGTGTTTCCTCATTATTTATTGCTCCGAAATACACGATTTTTGTTATTCTTGCCTAAAAATAGAAGTATAAAATAAGTTATTTTTGGTGAAATGTTGGAAAGCGCTAGTACATGTTCTGAAGTAACTCATAACATAAATACATTTTAAAGAGTAAATTATACCATAAACCCTTTTTTTTTTGAAAAAAATCAATGTATCGAGCACATGTACTATTACCGGTGCCATTTGTCAACATACCGGTGCTAGATATTTTTTTCACCCAAATTTTACCCGCCAAAATTACTATCCTGGTCGTAGGCACTAGTATTAGCACTGGTATGTGTCATTCATCCAAAACTAATGCTGGAATATATATATAATTGGGACTTCTTTCTTCAAAGGCACCGGTATCTGGCACTGGTATTCAGTGTACCAGTGCTTGATTTATTCATAGGCACTGGTATTCAATGTACCGGTGCTGATTCATTTGACAGATTACTTGTGCTTATGAAATTCATAGTACCGGTATTGCTCTCCCAGTATTGATATACGGGTACCTATGTACCTATTTTTCACTAGTGTCAGTTCGGAAGTCAAAAGTAAGGATTCTCTGTCGGGATGGTTGTCGGGGAAAAAGCCATTCACGAAAACACCATTGCCTGGGAGTAAGTCACCACATTCTAAATCCACTCAAGCTTACTCCAACAATTTTTCCTCAGTCTGTAAATGTCGATTGGATCTCGCCGATGTCGCATCGATTTTGCTAGTGAAAGAATAATCATGGAGGTTGTGCACGGCGGAGCGAGTTGTCGATGAGATACTGACAGAGGAGGCAGAAATCCGGCGGTAACTGTTGGCTGGTGGCAGTTTTCGGCGGTCCGATCGAAGAAGGAAAAAAAAGAAAATTATAATATTTTTTTGATATATAGTATTTTGATAATTGTACAGTATGTCCTTAAATTTGTTAGCATATTTTTTTAAAACCCCCATTCCAAATGAAATTTATAATAAACTCAGGGCTAAAGTTTAGACTGGCTAAAACAAGACTTTGTTTTTCTTCAAAAAAATGATTGTTTTCAAATTTTCAATTTACCATATGTATAAAGGTTCAATACACTCCCTTATATTTACACCAAATCCTAACCATCTATCTAATCTAATCTCATGGTTGAGATTATTTTACTTAAAATAGATTTAATGAATGAGTAAAATTAGATTAGATGGAAGGTTAGGATTTGGTGTAAAAATAAGGATGTGAATTATAAACACCCTTATTTTTACACCAATTTTTACACCAAATCTAACCATCCATCTTATCGAATCTCATGGATGGGATAATTTTAACAAAAATAGATTTAGTGAATGACTGAGATTAGATTATATGGATGGTTAGGATTTGTTGTAAAAATTAGTGTAAAAATAATGGTGTTAATAGAACACTTCCTTGTGTGTGTATGTGTGTGTGTCATCTAGGGGTAGGCATTGGTTCAGTTTTTTATGTTTCACTTTATTCGATTCACTTCAAACGGGCTGTCCTTTTACAAACAGAAAAACCAAAAAATTGAAACATATTTGAAAAATTAAGTTCAATTCATTCAAACTGGGTTTTTTTGGTTTTTTATTTAGATTAAAATTATTTAAATAAACCAAATTGAAAAAAAAATAGATTATAAATAAATGTAAACCACTAACAACCTAAGCACTATATGTAAAATCATAATTTTTTTAAAAAAAAATAGAAAGCACAAACTTGACATTTCCTAACTAAACAACATGAACTTAAATTTTGTGCATGCTAAAAATAAAAAAATTCATCAAAATCTAAACAACATGAATCACAATATCGTAATTTGCATTCTCCTTGCACTGTAGATGCAATCTGTGTAAGCATTAATTCAGATGTGCTCAAATGTTACACTTAAAAAGGTTAGCACACACGCTCGCTCTTTCAACATGTATCCGATGAATTAGCAATCCAATAATTTGCACACCGCAACTAAGGGTCTAGAGCTTTGTACATGCAAAAGTCTTGTGCGGCCAACGTGCGTGGCCAAAGAAATTCATTCAATGTTCATCAAGTGTAAAAATGATGAATGGGAGGAAAAAAAATTAACGGGGTTGAATATAAGATAAATCCAAAATGAAAAGACAGAGTTTCATCTATATATTATGATCTTATTAGTTATATTTTCAATTTTACTATGATCAAATAGTGCTTAAATTTTGCAAGCTATTTCTTATCTAACTGATTATATGTCATTATTCAATTGAAGTAGGTATGACAGCAAATTAAACTTCATCTTCAGTATAAAGTACAAAAATAAAATCATCATTCATAGATGGAAAATGGAAATTTCTATCACAAATTATCTCATTGAACTGTTTGCATAATTTTACACAAAGTTTGCACGTAAAATATATATTTTAAAATTCATAAATTTTGACCAAAATGTAATTTTTTGTAATCAAAATAGGAAACATAATCATGTACACTGGTTCTTTCTCGTTGCGGTTGATTTTGTTTGTTGTTTGGAGGTTATGAGGGAGGCAGTCCGAGAAAGTGTAGAAATTACATTTGGAAAGGGAAGCTCAACTCAGCTCTAAATGCATTGTATTTCTTCTAAGAAATGTTTTTAACTTTCTATTTATGACCCTTTCATTTTGACAGTGTGATGAATTGTCTACGACAAGCCAAACTATGAACTCCATTGAGTTTGAGGTTTGATTAATAAAGGTTCTACATTCATCAAAACCATCACTGGCCACATTTATCGAAGTGTTTGCCATAGCTGTTATACTTTTGATCTTGTCGGTGAATTAATACTTCATTTAGTTGGTGATACATATGTATGCAAACTCTTTATACTCTCACTATCTCATTTCAAACTGAAATTTAACTATTGATTTAGTAAAATTGGAATTGGTATATAAGTATAAATATTGTTGTGTGATACACTTTTAGATTCTTTATAACATGTATTTTCAAAATATCAAATTTTCACAAGTTTGATGATCTTTAATTAAAGATGTTAAAAATCAAACATTTTTCAAATCAACTGTTAAAAGTTAAAAGGTGAAATTTGAAATGGGGCGGAGGGAGTAAATTTTATTTAAAAACAAATAACGGGCAGTATACGTGCGTGTGTTATGTACGAAGAAAATGGTGGTAATTAACAAAAACAACAGCTAAAACAATTTGATGTGAATGTTAAGAAAAGATCAAGGACACATTAATTGGTTCATCAATATATTATGATCTTGTTCAGTTTTTTCAATTATATATTTTTTATATAATTAAAAGTAAAAATTTGGGGTCAGTTGGACCGGACCCTGGTACCGAGCAATTGCATCTTTGTGCAACATGTTGGGTGTGTTCAATCTAAATCTCACATTGGAAGTTGAGAGCGTGTTAGTTCCCTATATAAGTTAGAGTCACACCACATTAGTATGAAGTCTTTTGGGGTTGGATCCAATAAAATCGTGTGGGCGTGCCCCAAAGCGGACAATATCGTATTAATGTTGATTGTAGTGGGCTTCGAAGTCCCAACAAGTGGTATCAGAACCATGGTTGGTTGTGTTTGGGACGGGGACTGCATGTGTGTCCAATGTGGAGGCCTTCAGTTATGCCCTTGGCGGTGGCAAGAGTGCCCTTGTGTCGAAAGTCTGCCTGACAAGGGTGGTTGTCAGGTGGCGTGTCTCGCAGGTGTGGCAGCGGTGCAAGATGGTCCGTGCAAGGATGAAAGATATTGTTGTGTGGTCCTTGGTTTGAGGGGGAGATTGTTGGGTGTGTTCAACCCAAGTCCAACATTGGAAGTTGAGATGGTTTAGTTCCCTATATAAGTTCAAGTCCCACCACAATATTATGAGGCATTTTGGGGTGGGATCCAATAAAATCGTGCGGGTTTGGCTCAAAGCGGACAATGTCATACTAATGTTCGTTGCGGTGGGTTTGGCAGTCCAACACGACATTTGTGGGTGCTATTTTCCCGCTATGCTATACTTAGTTGCAGAGACAAGAAAGAATAGGAAAAAAAACTTGCGCACGAGAGGTCTTGGAGTTGCAGGAAACAAAAAAACACGAAAGTTTGGTTCAGTTCATTCAAGTGACTGCTTTTATGATGCTCGTTTTATTTATAACCAAAAGAAACCTACAAAAGCTGAAAAACATGACCACGTACCTATCCTGTGTGCATGGCACTATCCCAGTAACTACCGTGCTACATTTCTTCCCCCTAAGTGCATGCAACTAACAAACTACAGACTTTGTCACGAAGCAACCAAAATCCGTTCACTAAAAATAACCATTGCCGAAAATAGACGAGCTTAATCAACATTCTCGATCCAGAATCCTTTGTTTCTCTTCAACAGTTAGAAGCGGATGCTTTGGGCTTAGTTCGTGCTTGGTGATGTTGACAAGTAACTTCGTTACCTGAAATATCTCAACTTGGAAAGACAAGAGTTCCAAGGCTTTGGTAAAGCTTCTTTGTTCAGTATCATGAAAAAAAGAGAGCAGATAATGAGATGTGGCCCAAAGAACTGAACCAAAGCCTTGATATTTCGATCATCTTTGTAAGCGATCATAGTCAGTCAGTTGATCTCCGTAGCGATCCCGGAACTGTTGGCCCTCGTCAATGAAGTTACTCATCCAGTTAGTGCCCTCAATGTCAAACTTCACCTCGTAACTCAAAACAACTTCTAGACTCAAAGAGGTCAGAATAGCAAGAATCAGCCTACAATTTCCTGACTCAAATTAACAGGATCATGGAAAAGAACAATTTTGTTCCAAGCAATTCTTAAGTTTTGTTTTTCAAGATCCCAAGAAGGATATCAATTATTTTTCCTACTATCTCCAAAACTACTCGTACATATGGAAATCAAGAAAAAAATCGATCATAATTTGCACACGGCAGTTTTGTGCATACAAAAGTCTCGTACGTGCGGGCAACGTGTGTACCCAAATAACTCATTCAAAGTGATAATACAAATGAGGTTTTGTTGAGAAATGAGTTACAAGCTCTATAGAAACACACATGAACTGATTTGAGGAAGAGAAAAGGATGGCACAAAGAAATGAGGGTCGAAAGTGGGAACAACTTCCTAAATAACTAATTCAAAGTGATAATACAAATGAATGCCTCTCATCCATCTTTGGTGGATGTTTTGATTAAAAAAAATTGTGGGTACATGTCCAGAAAAAGAAGTAGCCTCGGGAAGATATGGAACATTGTAGTCGAAGGGCATGACTAGTGGATCCAATATCAGGGGGACTAAACACGGTTGTAGGACTCCAAGCTGCAAGTTAGAAATGAAAGTTTATTATGTAGGTGGAAATAAGGTTGACCTATTGAGTTACTATCATAATAAATGTCTGTATTAAATTTCTATGATATATGTTATTTTTAGCATGTCATCTGATAAATAAGAAAATTTAAAAAAGTAATAATACAAATGAGGTTTTGTTGAGCTTGTAAGAAATGAGTGACAAGCTCTACATAAACACACATGAACTAATCCATCCTCTTTCTGGTTTTCCAGAGGAAGAGAATAGTGGGAACATCTTCCACAACATATACTATTCACAAGTCGCAAGAGATAGACATCAAGGAGTGGACTTCTTGGCCTAATTTACCAACCCTTTTTTACAATTTTACTAAAAAATAATTGTGCTCAAATTTTGCAAGCTGATTAAATTTCATAATTTAGGTGAAGTAGGTATGAGTGCAAATTAAATTTCATCCTGGGTATAAAGTAAAAAAATAAAATCATCATTCATAGACCAAAACTGCAAATTTCTTGCACAAATTATTTTATTGAACTATTTGCACCATTTTACACAAAGTTTGCACAAGGTTTATTTTTCAAAAAATCATAAATTTAAACCAAAATGTATTTTTTAATTAAAATAATAAGAGATCACAATCACACAGATTGTTTCTCGTTGTGGTTGATTTTGTTTGTTGTTTAGGGAGGCAATGAGAGAAAGTGAACGCACATAAATTTTCTTCTATATCTGTTTGCAACTGGTGCAAGATAAGTGAGAGGTTTGTGCAGAAATGTTTTTTTAATATAACTTTTAGGGTTGAATTAATTCCACCCGGATGCAAGTAGGGTGGAAACTAAATCCGAAAGCAAATTGCGAGGATGCATTCGCTAAATGTGTTTCTATTTTTTTCCACTTTCTTTTACCTGATAAATTAGTAGAATAAAATAAATACAAAATAAATTAGAGGAAACATTCAGCAAATGCGTCCTCTTCCTTTTATTTTTAAAAATATTTTTAAAATTCAATTGAATTTTTGAAAAAACCAAAATTCCTCTTCCCCAAAATCATAAAACACTGACCCAAATCCAAAATTTGTTGCCACGGCTTGTTATCCGCTGTTGAAATATTATTGCCGATAGTACTTCTATCCCAAATTTGATATAGGCTTATAAAATAAGTGGATAAAATATATTTCTAAAAAAAGTCCACAAATATAAAATTAACGACGAAAGAAAGAAAGTGTGTTAGGTATAAAGGGATGGAAGTTGTATTATTTTATGACATCAATACATTTTAATACTTTTAGTAATATAATAACCATCAATTATATTTATTTATTTTTCATTTTGAAAATAAATATAAGAGTCCGTCTCTTGAAAGACAGTCTTTCCATATGTCATGGAAAGACCAAGGTTTAAAGTGCAAATTAGAAGAAATGAAGATAAGAATTTCGGGTTGCATGAATTGGGCTACAAAGTTTATAACTACTATATATTGCATAATAAAATTTTAATATTGCAACTAAGACATTTTACCTTATATTATTCTAATTAAACTCTGTCTTTCCATTAGCTTATGGAAAGACGATCTTTCCCAAAACTTTGCCATAAATATAACTTTAACTATAGGACAAAATATTCTATAATATAATAATGTTTATATTTAATATATTTAAATTATTATTTATATTAAAAACAATAAATTAAAAAAATTATATAAGAAAATAATAATACATTTTTATCAGAATATTATTACTACTCCCTCTGTCCCAGCAGAACTAGCACTCTTTCTTTTTTTAACACTATTTTCTATCAAAATTTGATCACATATTTGAATAGATATATGAACAATAATATTATCGTATATGATATTGTTCAATTCATCGTAACAAGTAGTTTCTATATATAAACTTTTGATGTGCCGTTATTATATGTAGATAGATATATTAACGGTAAAACATGTCTTTTGAACGGCATGCAAAAAGCAAAAGTGCAACTCTAACTAGGATGGAGAAGAACCATTATTTATGGTATAAATTATGAAATAATATTAATACTAAAAATGGGTTCATAAGAAAATTATATTTTTATTTAAATTTAACCCGTATACAACTTGAAAAATAATATTATAATATTTTTATACAAATAATAATTATAATTTGATTTTTTTTCAAAATATTTAATTTTTTAATTCAATTACAATATTTAAAATAAATTAAATTAAAATAAAATAATTTATTTATTCTATGAATGCGTCCTCGAATTATTTTTGTTTTTTTCCAATGTTAAAAATGACACGGTTAGAGAACGCTTCCTCTCCTTTATTTTAATTTTTTTTAAAAATCACAATACTAATGAATTCATAATATTTTAAATAATAAAAGAACGCGTTCTCCAAATGCAGCTCTATTTTTTAGTTCAATCTACTAAAAAGGAATAATTTCCTTCGTAAAATTGAAACAAAACTAAAAATGATGCATCCTCTATTTTCCCGTTTAAAAAATAAATAATAACGAGATGATGCATTTGGCAAGTCCGTCCTCTATTTTTCCTTTAAAAAGGGAAAAGGTGATTTTGAACCCTTCCTAATTGACATAAGTGCCAATATAACTTTTTGATAATTAAAAGTGCAGATATAACCATACCTAATTGATGTAAGTGCAATTTTACTCATTCCGACATATGAAGGCCGGATTCGATGGAAAAGTCAATTTTGCCCATTTATGAATGTGCTGATATAACCCTATCAGTTTTAAGAATGTGCTGATATAACCCTATCAGTTTTACCTTTTGCACTTAGGTCTCTCCAAGAATGTTGGAATTATCGAATCACGAAACTGGTGACACAAGATGCAATTCAATAATATACAGTTGGAAATTATCGATTTGAGCATGTATGGGTGAACGAAAAAGTCAACAATGATTACTTCTACACAGTCTTGGAAAATTACACTATCGCCCAAAATGTTTTACCTCATTATCCATTGGTCCAAAATACATGATTTTGTTATTCTTGACTAAATTTAGAAATGTAAAATAAATTATTTTATTGGTGAAATGTTGGAATACGCTAGTACATGTTCTAGAGTAATTTAGAATTGAATATTTAGAAGTAGGAAAGAAAAATCGAAAAAGATTACGAATATGTTCTTATGCCCGATTGTTGATAAATATTCCTTTACAGACTTGAAAAATACAATGGGAGTGTATAGGGTATCATCACGTTCTAGTGGATTTCAATTTGCAGTTACGAGTAAAGTTTTTACCTATTGCACTTAGATCTCTCCAAGAAAGTTGGAGTTGTCGAATCAAGAAATTGGCGACACCAAAAAGCAAATAAAAAAATATACGATTTCAAATTTGCAATTTGGGCATTAGTGGATGAATGGAAGGGACTCAAAAATCAACATTGATTACTTTCACACTGTCTTGGAAAATTACACCATGGACCAAAATTGTGTTACCCCATTATCCATTGCTCCAAAATACATGATTTTTTTTTATTTTTGCTTAAATATGGCAACATAAAATTAAAAATTAATTGGTGAAATGTTGGAAAGCGCGAGTACATATTCTAGAGTAATTTAAAGTTGAATATTTAGAAGTAAGAAATGAAAATCTGAAAGGAAAATTGGAAAAGATTACAAATATGTTCATATGCTTGATTGTTGATAAATATTCCATTACAAATTTGAAAATTGCAATGGGAGTTTATAGGGTAGTATCACATTCGAGCGGATTTCAATTTGGAGTTACGAGTAAAGTTTTTGCCTATTGCACTTAGATCCCTCCAACAAAGTTGGAGTTGTCGAATCACGAAATTGGCGATACCAAAATCAATTCAATAATATACGATTGTTAATTTGCAATTCGGATATGTATGGGTGAATGGAAGGACCTCGAAATTCAACGTTGATTACTTCTACACAGTCTTGGAAAATTACACTATGTGCCAAAATTGTGTAACCTCATTATCCATTGCTACAAAATACACGATTTTTGTTATTCTTGCCTAAATATAGAAATATAAAATAAGTAATTTTTTGGAGAAATGTTGGAAAGCGCTAGTACATGTTTTTGAGTAACTCATAACATAAACCCATATTCAAGAGTAAATAATACCATATACCCCTTTTTCAAAAAAAAAAATCAATGTATCGAGCACCAGTACTATTACTGGTGTCATTTTCATTGTACCAGTGCGAGATAGTTTTTCACAAAAAATTTACCCGTCAAAATTACTATTCTTATCATGGGCACCAGTATTAGCACTGGTATATGTCATTCATCCAAAACCAATGTTGGAATATATTAAATTGAGACTTTTTTCTTTAAAAGCACCGGTATCTACACTGGTATTCAGTGTCTCGGTGCTTGATTTATTCATAGGCACCGGTATTCAATGTACCAGTGCTAAATTTATTCATAGACCTTGGTATTTTGGTTTATTTGACAGATTACCTGTGCCTATGAAATTCCTATCACCGGTATTGCTCTCCCAGCACTAATATAAGGGTGCCTATGTACCTATTTTTCAGTAGTGTCAGTCCGGAAGTCAAAAGTAATGATTCTCTGTCGGGATGTCCGCCGCAGAAAAAACCATTCATGAAAACTCTATTGACTAGGAGTAAGTCTCCACATTCTAAATCAACTCAAAGCTTACTCCAACAATTTTTCCTCAGTCTGTAAATGTCGATTGGATCTCGCCGGTGTCACATCAATTTTTCCAGTGGAAGAATAATCATGCGGTTGTGCACAGCGGAGCGAGATGTCGACGAGATACCGGCAAAGGCGGCAAAAATTCGACTGTAACTGTCGGACGAAGTCGGTTTTCGGCGGTCTGATCGGAGGAGGAAAGAAAAAAGAAAATTCTGATATTTTTTTGATATATATAGTATTTTGATAATTGCACAGTATGTTCTTAAATATGTTAGCATATTTTTTTTAAAACCCCCATTCCAAATGAAATTTACAATAAACCCAGGTTTTAAGTTTAGACTGCTGAAAACAAAACTTTGTGTTTCTTCAAAAAAAAATTTACTTTTTTCAAAATTTCAATTTATCATATGTATAAGGGTTCAATACACACGCTGATTTTTACACCAAATCCTAACCATCTATCTAATCTAATCTCATGGTTGAGATTATTTTACTAAAAATGGATTTAATGAATTAGTAAGATTAGATGGAAGGTTAGGATTTGGTGTAAAAATAAGGATGTGAATTATATATATATATATATATCATCTAGGAATAGGCATCGGTCCAGTTTTTTATGTTTCACTTTATTCGATTCAGTTCAATCGGGTTATCCTTTTACAAACTGAAAAACTAAAAAATTGAAACATATTTGAAAAATTAAGTTCAATTCATTCAAATTGGGTTTTTCGGTTTTTGATTTACATAAAAATATATATTTAAATAAACTAAAATTGAAAAAATAGATTAAAAATAAATGTAAACCACTAACAATCTAAATATTATATGTACAATCATAATATTTTTTTTAAAAATAGAAAGCACAAACTTGACCTTTCTAACTAAACAACATGAACTAAAAATTTTGTACAAGCTAAAAATTAAAAATTCATCAAAATCTAAACAACATGAATCACAATCTATGTATATTGAACTGTCAAATTATTCATTCAAATAGTTTTGAAAATAATACAAATAATAACTGTTAGAAATTAAGATATACAATTAGATTAAATTGTCTAAAGATGCCCCATATTTTCTCCATTGTCTAAAGATGCCCCATATGTATTTTATTGCCATATATTTAATATATTTGTAATTGGATTCAAATTTTGCAGGGTTGTAAAAGGAACATTTTTCCAGTCATATGCAGGTGATGATAACAATATTCTTTATTATAATCTCTTCCTTAAAGCAACAATGAAGAAGTGTTAGGTTTTCATTGGGAAATAAATGTTTAACTATTTATACATAAAGGAGGAGTATAACATTAATAATTGTGAGTTATTTTTGCATTTCAGAAATATCGTCTGTGAGTGGAAAAAAAGATGGACAGGTATCTGAACTGATGAGAAGTAGTAGCAACTCATTGTTTCCGAATATGGGATCTTACACAGGAATAAGTTTTGAAGAAGTACTGGAAAATAAAGTGACAATGTTGACAAGGGATGAGTTTGATATCTCCAACACTCCAAACTCCAGAAGCCAATAAAAATACTCCAATATCTCAAAATAATTACAACACAAGCCTACTGTTGTTATGCCTTGAATACGTATTAGCCGCTTCGACGGGTTGGTACGGGGGTTACGATGGAAAGGGCTATATATAGTTCCTCGTCCTTATATTGTAACTCTAAGAGATAGGATTGGTAGAGAGTAGGAAATCTGTAATCTGGCATTTTCTCTCTAGTGGAATCCGATCTTGGTCGACCGTGGATCTAGCCAAATTGGTGAACCACGTAAATTCTGGTGTTTTGTCTTTTGCCTTTATTTTCTTCGTTTGTTCTTTCTCGGTATTCCGCACAACACTGTAGATGAACATGCTGCAAAAATATATAATTATACTTACCGTACATTACATCTGGTTCAAAATCTTCACTCTCGACTCTGATATTTCAGTTTCGCTTGGGCATTTCCATATCAAAGTATTTCATGCCATCATCAACCTTCTTCCGCTGATCCATTTTTCGATTACCATTAGAGATTAAACAATGGACCAGGAAAGGGTTTCAATAAAAATTCGCATTAGAGATTTTGCCTTGACGAAAGTTCAGAGGTTAGGTTAGGTTAGGTTTGAAAATGTGATAAGGAAAAACTGAAGAATTTTTAGGCACTACCTCATTTACCCCCTTCGTGCCTATTAAAAAAAATACTACCAAACTACACTACTGAATTTTTGTTCTGTTAGACCATAAAGTCTCGTCAATCCTCATGAGGATGGGATATACGAAACTGGGAATTTAATCGCAGTTGAAACTTGTCGAAAACTGCAAACATGGTAATGGATGACTAACTCTCTGCACTTTACTAAATGGTTAAGCTGTCGGGATTGTTTAGTGCTACATTGCTTCCATCAGTTTGCTTATTTTAATCTCTTAGATTAGGTTTTAGGGTAAGATTGAAATTGTATGTGAAATTGTACATAATTGGTCCTACTGATGGTAGAGTATGGACTAAAGACTGTAATTCTTGGTATTGTACATATTCCCATTGAGTATCTTCTTCTGGAAGATTTTTCTCTTTTGCAACCATCAATGTGTTGTTTACTGTTTTCTTTGAAAATTCTTCTTTGTAAAGAAGCTTGAGGCTCCAAGATTATGAGAACATTAAAATTAGGAAGTGGTGTAGCGGGAATCGGTCATTTGTGTTCTTTCAGTAA